>JAFIRS010006010.1:0-44511 GCA_018342105.1 Gonioctena quinquepunctata | reverse complement strand
TTTGAAATTTTTAAAATTGAAATCTTTTTAAAGGAATATGGAAAAAATCGGTGGGGAAGTGTGAAACAGGTTCCAACGTAAGAAAGTGTTTTTGGGGTCAACGCATTTATCTTCAATATCATGACTAAGAGCACCAATGGGCGCGAGTTCAGTATGATTCTACTAGAGTTAACACTGTGTTGAACTCTTCATAGGTGGGGACTTGTGTCCAATAACACGAAGAATATGATATTTCACAGATTTGATTCCGCTTTCCCACAACCCCAAAAATGAGGTGAAGCAGAGGAATGAGAGAATGTTTAATTCCCTCGTGTTCGGCAGCTTTTTCCATGAGCCTAGATAATTCCTTCCCAGCACCAAAAGAGCCATTATCACCAAATACAGGACGAACGCGACCTCGGCGAGCGATAAGTCGTTGTAGTACATAAAACGTTTCAGATGATAAATCACCCAATACCAAATGAAGGCCTTGGTGACAAAGCAAAAAAACAAACACAGATACCCCTTTTACATGTTTGATTCCACGGTGTCGCGTCATTGTTAAAGGGGGAAAGGGACCCCTAAAATCAACCCTACGTGACAAAAGGGCTCCCCTTGGGAAATTCTGGTTCGGGTGAAATTGCCAGGGTTGAAATGATTGAGGATTTGTTTTCCAACAGCGAAAACATTTACTTAGAGTAGAATTTATGGACGCTTCGGAGATGAAATCCAAAATTGCTGAGAAATGAGAAATTGAGTGGTACGAAAACCGGCATGCAAAATATTTTTTATGATAGTAATCAATAATCAGAGTCGTAGCACATTTCTGGATAACAACATAGGATGTTTTCTGTCGTAAAGATAATGATGAGTATTCTAATCTCCTCCAACGCGAAGAGTATATTATAGAGTCAGAAAAACATTAAGTTTTCTCAAGGGTTTAGAGAAGAATTTGGATTGAAATTCTTCAGTGAAATGAATTTGTTGAGTTCTCCGGACAATTGGATAGAGGGACACATAAAGTTCATTAGTAAGGAGTGGTCCTGTTCGTTTTTTCAATCGGATTGCGACAATTGAATAGAAATCTTAATAGATAAGCAACGACTCGTTGCAAAGTTGAGAATGAGGAAAATTTATTGAGTAAATCATCTAAAAGGGAGGGTGTCTGAATTTCTGCAAAAATGGTAATTTTTGCTCTTCTTCGTGAGGCAAAGTATTATTGAACGCAGTCGCTTGAGTTGCCAACCAGGGGGTTTCGAAAGAATATAATATATCAGATCCTCTGAACCAACTACTTTGTGACATTAAGTCTGAAGGAAGGATACCTCGAGAGGCTACATCTGCAGAATTATGATTAGACTCAACGTAAAACCACGAATCGGCGGAATTTTATTCTGAATGTAAGCCACTCGATTAGACACGAGGTCTTAAATCGATATGGAGGACTTTGATCCATTGAAGAACAATTTGGAATCCGACCATGCACAAATTTGATTGAACGTAATTTATCCCGGAAAATCTGCGGGGAAAAGCTAACAATCTTAACTGAAACAGCACCACATAACTCGAGTCGAGGGATAGTAATTTTTCTGAGCGGAGCTACTTTGGATTTACCGCAAACGAATTAAATTGAAATTTGATTTTTCGCATCTATATAACGCATATATATTACACAAGCATAACCCTTTTCGCTTGCGTCACAGAACCATGCAACTCATGTCGGACAGAATCAGGTAAAATAGTTTGCGTTCAATTCTCAAATTTGACAGATCAGGTAATTCTATTTTATATTGGTTCCACACTCGAACTATATCAGCAGAGTGATTTTCATCCCATCCATGCCAGAAACCCATAGTCGTTGTATTAAATATTTTGTAAAAATGTTACGGGAGTTAAGAAACCAAGTTGGTCATAAATTCTGCTAGTTCCGATAGCATTGATCGTTTTGTGCAAGATTTGTCAGCAGACGGATTTAACGAAAAAATGAAAACAATCAAAACTGGGATTCCAGTGCAGACCTAACACTTTAAGAGTGGTATTTTCATGATCAGTTATCAAAGATAAACAATTAGTTGATAAATGTGACTCAGGCAGATCAGAAAGCAGGGAAGGCTCGTTGCTAGACCATTTTCGGAGTTCAAAACCTCCCAGCTTCATTAGAGCAATGAGCTCAGTTATCAAAACACGAGCCTTCAAAAGTTGAAGCACCACACAAAATCATCTACGTATGAAGAATGTCGAATGTTTTCAGCGGCTAATGGATAAGCTTTTCCTTCATCCTCAGCCACAACAAAACTTTGAGGGCTAGATAGGCGAGCTGGAAACCCATAAACAACGGTTAATGACGTATAGTCTTCAACAGGTTCAACAGGAGAAAATCTCCATAAAATTCTCTGATACTTTAGATAGAAGGATTGATTAGAATCATTCGATACATACTCTTTATATCTGAACATATAACAAAGGCGTGACATCGAAAATTCATCAAAAATTGTTACAATGTCTGTTGTAATTTGGGACCCGTATAAAGACAATCATTAAGAGATTTTCGACCTAGTAATGTCAGTGGAAGCGTTAAAGACCACTCTCAATCTAGTGGTCAAGCTAGATGGTTTCAATATACAATGGTGGGGATAGTAGCATCAGCAAAAACCTCTTCATTTGGAACTAGAGCCATGTGATTTTGTTCGAGATAATCGTGCATGAATTCCAAATATGCAGAATGTACTTGAGGTTTTTTCATTAACCGACGTTCTAACGGATAAAACTGATTTAAAGCTAAGTCTCTGTATTCCCGAGAAAATCGGGTTGTGTTCACGAAAGGGGAGCGATACAGTATATCGGCCTGTTTCGTCTCGAAAATGAGTAGATTCAAAATGATCTTCACAAAATTTATCATCAGGGCATGATGAATTCAAAGACGGTACTTCTTCAACCTGCCAGAAGGACTTTAAAATTCCTTCAATGTCGACAGTGTCCGAAGATTGGATAAAGAAAGAAGACACGGATGGAGTGGATATGTCAATTTTTCCCATCACAATATATCCAAATACAGTGTTCAGGGCGTCAGGTTCGTTCGAGTTACCAGAGATTTTACCATTCAAAAGGATTTTTGAAAAGACATCGGCTCCAAGTAATAAATCAATATTACCTGGACGGTCGAAATTACGATCAACCAAGTGGAGATTTGTAATATGCGACCATGATTCGGAATTAATTTGAGAAATGGGTAGTTATCACAAATTTTTGAGAGTGGATACATCAGTGCATAAAAACAGGAAGTTCTTTTCGATCGGTTTAATTGAGAGTGTTACTTTACCGTTACTGAAGCTAGTTTTCATTGAATGGATACCTTTGATTTCAATAGCAAACTTGTTTTTGGCAAACCCAATTATTTACAGCCTTTGAGATATAAATGACGAAGCTTCCTGGAATCTAGGAGACAACGGAAGGCTTGATAATTACCTTGGTTGTCCAAGATGTCAACCCAAGCTGTAGATAAAAGTACACCTCTCGAGTTGTTATCCTCCATCCCAGCGAGACAAGATGCTCTTGCGGAGACGGCTGATATCATAGTTTGAACTGACGAGGAACTAGACAAATGTGGATCAGTTTCTTTATTAATTCCTGAAGAATTGTTATTAGTACCGACTTGGGTAGAGGCTTGTTTATCGACATGTAAAAAAGTATGGTGAGATTTGGATGCACATTTCTTGCATTGGTAAACCGATTTACACGAGCGAATATCATGAGCAGAACTCAGACAATTGAAACAAAGGTGCGACGAACGGCAAAATTATATCTTCAGGGGAGTTTTCGAAGTGAATGAATTACATCTATAAATCGAATGATTTCCTTTACAATATAAACAACTGGTAGAAGACGAGTATTTACCAAAAACGCTGAAGTTCGTGAGTTCGTGGAATAAGTATTATTCGAGTGAGATTTATCAGCGAGTTAATATTATAATTATTACGTTTGACTTGGCCAAAAGAAGGCGGAACGTCAATATATCGAGAGCCAAACAGTGTTTTCAAAAATCCGTCAAATCGATGTATTTTGGAATACTGGAGGAACCGTGCTCCAGTTCAAATCGAGTAACAATCGCATGATCAAGTCGTTAAGTAACATCATCAAGAGCAGAAAGCCCTAGCTATCAGTAGAAACTTCATCTGCTTGAGAGCAGCTAAGTTTTCCGAATAATTATCGAGTAATTTTCTTAGGTTCGAGACATTATCAAAGTTTACCTTGGGTGCATTATCAGTTCTAGACCAAAGGGCTTTGGGCACGAAGACGAGAATTCAGTACCTTTTCACTGAGGCATCGTATGCAATCGTGTGATTATCTGTAGTTAAAGAAAGAGTGCGAACCAAAGACAACGGTGGACCATGCAACGAAGATATCAGATAATTGAATTTCTCAATGGCACTCAACGAAACATTATTGTGAATAAGAGCATCGTATAAATCGAGATACGACGGAAATGACTTATAATCACCATAAAATTTTATTGATTCAATTTTTGGAAGCTTAATATGTGAACTGGAACCACTCGATGGATTATGGTGGAATTCAACACCATAGAAGATCATTTCCTGCATCGGATTCGAAAAGATCTGAATAAACGCCCTTTATGAAGTAATATTCATAGAAAACCTTCGCGGTGTATTTTCCGCGTCGAACTCAGCCGTAGCTTTCCGCTAACAGGCGCTCACCACATTATTGCGTTGTTTCAAAAATTCCCTTTGATATCTTCCAGTTCTAACTACTTTGAATAATGTTCGGACAGTTTTATCAATTTTGGCGCGATCGTAAAAGAATGAATTACACTAATGTCGCACAGGCATGTTTTTCGAAACGTTTGAAACTTTTTCAATTTGTCCATATTCAATACGGAAGCGAGACGTGAACAAAATCAGAACATTATTTTGTTCGCCAGTAAGCAAATTAAAATATCACGCGAATTTACCTGGGGACCCGATCAGTCAACGGAGGTTGCTCGAATTAAATGAAGATACTCATGAATCTTGGACAGTGACACACCCACCTGTAAATAGTGTATGACCTTGACACGGAAAATAACTCAAAATGGCTAATTTGATTTGGATTGGAATCGATGCGATTGCAAAAAATCGTGAAACTGTTGAAAACTTGCTTTTTTGCACAATTTGGTCGGAATTTTACCAGAAATGGAACGAAAATGATCAAGATAATGATAAATAGGCGAATTTGGGGGTGTATAGTCGTTTGCTGCAGCAATGAATGTATTCATGGGGAATATTGAAACTTTTCAAATTTTTACTTTCCCACAGGAAAAATAGTATCAAATCCTGGTAATCCAGGCTCGAAGGACCAATTTTCCCGAACGAAGCTCGTAAGTGGTTGGATAATGAACGGTAACTTTGAATACTATCTTTTTTCGTAGACATAAAACAAAGAAAAGGAACTCATCAATTGCATCCACGACTTACCAATCAAATTCGTGCTGGATGCTTCGGGGCCTTACTCTTCTGTCTGGTTGTTGACTATTTCGGGCACTTCACAAAATAAAGTTTATATAACAATGTACATACAGCGTGCTATCCAAAATGGTGGCAAAGACCAACATTGAGAACCGGCGATTGATAGCCTAACGAGCATTGAACTATACTGATTTTTGTCTCTGTTCTGGTTAGTTTCTGCGCCGTCGTGACAAGAGTCGCAGAAACCCTAAAATCGATACCATTGACCGGATTTGTCGATCGGTGCAATTGGTTTGTATAATTGACAATATTGATATGAATTTTATCTAGAAACCTCCACGAGCTTTCCCAAATATCAGTACTTAAGTACGCCTTAATCTATGCATTTTTGTTAAAGTATCGTCGTTATTGCTGTGAGTTCTGAGCTATCTGGTCCTTCAATGGAGAGACCATCTAAAGATTAACTCATCTTCAATTCATGAATTTTAACTGAAAAATAATAATTTCCGACTAAATTCATAATCTCCGACCCCAAAAATTCCCCAACACCAATTTTGAATATAATCGAAGCATAAACACATAGATCATCGGCCATCTTGGAGCCGCAATTTTAATTTCATGAATTTTGAAGATAAATTCATAATCTTCGAAGCTGAAAACCCCCATATACAAATTTTGAATCGAATCGGACCATAAATCAAAGTCTCGTCCGCCATCTTGGAGCGCCATTTTGTTTTTTCTATAACGAAAACTCCATGAGCCGCCTTTTCAATTTTATAAATTTTGACAAAAAATTCATAATCCCCGACTCTGAAAGCTCCCACATACAAATTTTGAATAGAATCGGACCTAAATCACAAAACTGCTTCGCCAGTTTGGACCCGCCGCCGCGCCATTTCGAATTGATCAAATTTGACAAGAAATTCATAATCTCCGACCTCGAAAACCCCCACATACCAATTTTGGATCCAATCAGACCATAATCACAAAACTTGTCCGCCATCTTGAATTTCTTTATTTTGACGAAAAATTCACAATTCCCGTTCCCGAAAACCCCCACATACCCATTCTGAATCGAATCGTACCATAATCCCAAATTCGTCCGCCATCTTGGAGCCACCATTATGAACACTCATCAGAGCTGTGCCGAGCACTGACGAAAAGTGCTTCGAGCACTAAGCACTCTTGAAAAGTGCTCCCGAGTATAAAGCACCAAGCACTTTTATTACTGAAATGCTCGCGATTACTAAGCACTTTCAGAAAGTAAATGTGTTTTCCAATTATTCCGGTCTCCCTGATGATCGTGGAAGCGTGAAATAGATTTCAGTCAACAAAAATGTATCGAAGATCTAGTGAATGCGATACCTCTGTTGCATCAATGTAACGAATGATTTCTGGTGACGATGTATTATGGTGAGAACTCCTTTTTAGAATATATTCTACTTTGCCACATTCATCCATATGAGTCAATAATTGAGACCGGAATTGAAAATAAAATAGCTATCTGAATGAAAATGGAAATTTTTAATTTCATATTTTTCCTTATGGGTTAAGATCCTTTCTCAATATTTATCAGATGTAGTTCATTGTCCAGCGCGGCTTCAGCCGGACAGGTAAAATAACTGGATTTTTCAATTTTCAGAAGAATCTTTCTATTCAAATTTCAATTGACTATATTTCCCTTTTCAATAGAATAATTGTTCTGTCAGTAATACAAATTCTTCCGATCTTCCACGAGAAACCAACTGAAAGTATCACGGGCAAACACGAATCACATCATTGGTCTTTCGAGACGGATACAAATGAAAATTATAAAAACCCCAATGGGACAATTACCTGAATTCCGCATAACTCCTTTTCGTCCATTTCAAAACCATGCAGGTCCCTTCAGTGTAAGTGAGGGCAGGTTATGAGGTTTATAAATCGTGAAAGCATATTTGTTCATATTCATATGTTTTTCAACTAAGGCTGTGCATATAAGTCAGTGAGTGATTGCACTACCGATGCATTCCACGCAGACTTTGTGGAAATTTATATTCTGATAACTGCACCACATTCGTTGGTACAAATTATGAAAATCAAGAACTAATAAAATATCAGAAAATCAAATAAAATATATTTTGTCTACAAATTCAATGTCATAGCACTTCATACCAGCATGATCACGTCATTTTGGTGGAATATGGAAGCTGCTGTGAAGTCAGCCAAATTTCATTCGAAACGAATTGGTGGAAATGTTTATCTCAGATTTGAAGTAACTACAGAAATTACTCAGGTCGAAGCATGTCTAAACTACTCCTAGCCCCTAACACCTGACCACTTTATCATTGGTGCTTCAATCACTGCTCCACTTTAACCGAAAATGGAAGAACTGAATCAAAATCGATTGTCCAAATTTCAAAAACTGACTCGGTTGTTTCAACATTTTTGGTCCCGTTGGAGCCATGAGTTTCGGTCGAATTCACACATACGATCCAAATGGAAAACAAAATCATTACAGAATATCCTGCCAGACAATAAAGTGGTGTTACGAGATGAGAAGTTACCACCCCTCAAGTGAGAGTTAGGGAGAATTAGAGAAGTACACCGCGGTAATAAAAACAATATTGTGCGTGTGTGTGTACAGCAAATACACATAAGGGTGTTCTCACTCATGCAATAACAAAAATATGCATTCTAGCAATATACTAATATCAGCAAATTTCATTCAAAAACCTACTTTCGAAAGTTCTTTCAAGTTGGGCGGCATGATCAGTTTCATTGAAGTAAAACTCCTTTACGCACCCTTGACTTGGGGAGTAAGCTGATGAATGCGTGACGAAAAGTGTGATCGGGCGAGGCGAACGGTCTCGACGCACGCTTGACTTGGGGAGTAGGCTGGTGAATGCGTTACGAAAAGTGTGATCGGGCAAGGCGAACGGTCTCGACGCACGCTTGACTTGGGGAGTGAGCTGGTGAATGCGTGACGAGAGCGTTACGATAAGTGTGATCGGGCGAGGCGAACGGTCTCAACAAAGGTGAGTGCGTATCTCATACTAGTTTCTGGCGTCGTTGCGTCATATGCAGCGTTCCTTTTTCCTTGTCTATTTTCTCCCTCTACTAACACGCGGCATTCTACTCCCGATATTGGGGCGCATTTGATTCTCTGTCCTTTTCTTGTCTCTCTCTCTCTCTCTTCCTCCTTGTTACTCTTCCTTATTTCGGCCTCGCGTTTCTACAATTCATTTCAGAAAATTTAAAAATAGGATAACATGAAATTCAACTAATACGTAAATAATAAAATACTTATCAGTTGTAGAGGTTCGACATTACAAATAATTGGTGAAATCGTGATTAAACATGACAATAATCAAATGGAAGTTGATGATGAAAATCACACTATAGATCATGTACAAAAGCTGAGAGAAATTATTGGAGTTTGGTAAATTGATTTTTATTTTATTTTTATAATCATTCATGGCTCTAATAATAATTTACTAAATTTACCAAACTAAAATTATAGGTTATTAGAAAATTAATATATGTATATGTATAGACATGTATATATTATACATATATACATATATATAACATATATATTCTTATGTTATGAAAAACCAGTTATATATTTTAAAAGTAAAAAACCCACAAAAAGAATAATTATTTAATAGCTATTAGTTTCAAGAGATTGTTTTTACATAATTTTTGAAATTCTATTTCCTTTATTAAGCCTACGTATAATATGAATAGATAAAAATATCCAAATACTATAACACAATCAATTTCATACACTGTCATAATGGTTACAACCCATAATTGTTCAAAAGACAACAAAAAAGGTCTAGATTTACAAAATCATCCTGAATAAAATGTGATCCACAAAATTATAAGCTTGAAACATACAGTATATGAAATTGTATCTAACTAAAAGTAGCCAATGGGAGAACAGCAAACTTCTTGATGACAATAGCCAATCAGGGAACAGTATGGTCAAATGTAAGATTGGAAATTGTGAGAAAAGAAGAACGAGAAAGTGTCAGAGACAATTATCACTGAAATTGTATATAGTTTATAAGAAAGTAAAAATAGTTGTATTTATAAGTTTTGACAAATAACCCCAAACAGTGAAAATGTGACGATATAGTGCGCGAATTCAGAAATTCATATCGAAAGGAATGAGGAAAAATGGTATCCAGGAGACGGAAAACAAAGCCACGAGGAGATCGAAAATAATTTGAAAACGAATGCCACGTTTTGTTGGGAGAGAAAGAAAAATTCATTAATTTCAACATAATGAGCAGAAAACCAATATTACCTTATTTGTACACCATATACAAGTATTCAAAGCTGATTTCTGAATTTGTATGGTTCCTTCTTTTTGGTATTGGAGTTCCTGAGAGCATTGGAGTGAAAGAGAATCCAAATCCTGGTGTGTATTGAACAGCGACAGTTCCAGCGACAGGTATAAACTTTTCTAGTGCACATCACGAACTGAACAACTTCACTAATAACTCATATCCCATCAGAAGAACTTTATTTCATTTGATTTTGAACTATTAAAGAAATTTTCACTTTCAAGGTAGAAGTGAGGTTGTGTCTATTCATCCATGACCTGTTTCTCATGATTATCCATGAATACTTGTAGATTCACCCTAGAATAAGTTATCTATCGTAGATCAGGTGAATTTAAGTTTTCCTGAATAAAGGAAATAATTGCTTTTTGATACTTTGTTGTTTGTTTTCTACAATGATCAACAATCATATTCATGACCATTGAATACATTGAATTTTGACATTAAGCAGTGGCTAGTGGCTCAATTGCTTGAACCGGCTATCTGAGACAAGAGGCGTACCAACTGAGTAAGGTGTGGTAAGGAAAGTGATAACAATTGGCAGCAACGTGACGAGAGAACAGTGACGTTAGCTAGCAATTATTATTACATCATATTACATTGCAAAATAATATTATACAGGGCGAAAATACATATATATATATATATATATATATATATATATATATATATATATATATATATATATATATCATAACAATTTGGCTCAAAACGGAGAGCAAAAATTATTAGCTATCTTCATTATATAACAACAATTTATATTTGCAAATTACCATTATATAACAATTGGCGCCCAACGCGGTGCAAAAATAAAATATAATAATAATAACAAAATTCTTCATTTAAACAATTCATTATTACATAACAATATATATATATTTTTTTTTTTTTATGTTCTGGTTCCCACGAAAAGGGATATCCTGTAATGTTCAGAGAACATCGTGGGAACCTAGGAAAGAAGGTAGGAGTTGGTTCTTCTTAAATTTCTGAAGGTTGTATGCCCTCGGGAACACCTCCCTAGGCAATGAGTCCAAAGCCTCGCTGTTCGTTGGGATGAACGAGTCTTGGAAAAAGTGATGTTCTGCGGGTTTTCCCAAAGTGACCACGAAGGGTGTGATGACTGAACTTGACGGGTTAATCTCGAAGAGACTGCCAAAGCAGGAACGATTGTTGATATTTCAGAAGAGCATCGCTCATGAAAATATCTATAAAATAGAGACAAATCGCCAACTTTTCTACGGTGTTCCAGACAAGTGAGCGAGTTTGTAAGCGAGGCATCACCGACGAGACGAATTGCCCTTTTGGACAGAATCCAATAGCCTCAGGATATGTTTAGTGCCGCACTCCAAATATGGGGAACAGTTTTCCCAGGACAGGTCGGATCTGTGCCTTATAGATCATAAGCAGCTGAGGGGTGAATAGCTCTTGGCACAAAAACAGAAAACCAAGTTTTTGGGATGCAATCTTTGGCAATGGCCCCTCCGTGATTTTCCCAGGAAAGGTTATTGCTGATAGTAATACCAAGCATCGATATGGATGGCTTCAGTGGTATGGTTACCCCGTCAAAGTTATGTTAGGCACAGTGGGGATGGCTTTTCTAGAGAAAAGACATGCTTGTGTTTTGTTTGCATTGAATTCTACTCGTTATTAGATCCCCATTCGAGAATTGTTGCCAAGTCCATATTTATATTATTAACATTTCTTCCTCGTTCATTTCTGGTTTCACGGGCTGATATAGGGGCCCTGGAAGAGAAAGCGGTATGGAGGGTACTATCATCAGCAAAGCTGTGTACTGACATGAAGTTGCTTTCAACAGGTCGTTGAGGGAAGTAGAAATAGTGTTGGTGCGAGAATGGATCCCGGAACACCAGCATTTAGAGTAGAGTGTCAGATGAAACCCACGACCACGACATGGAGAGACCTGTTTGAGAGAAAACAAGCAAGCAGAGAACACAGCTGAGGGGGCAAGCCATAAGACGGAAGCTTAGAGGAGTCCCTGGTGCCAAAACTCGATCGAACGCCTTGGAGATATCTAATGCCACAGCTAAAGTTTCTCCATGCTTTTCAACAGATACCCTGCCATATAGGGAGACGTAACAGAGCTGGGTCACCAGTTGATCTCTGATGGCGAAGCCATATGCCTATCGTTGACAATTCCTGAGTCTTCCAGATATTTCATGAGCTCGATGTGATGGCTTTTTCCATGACCTTTGAAATAATAGATAGCAGTGCGATAGGTCTGTAGTTGCTAGGTAGGGCCTTTTGCCTTTTGGGGACCATTATAATCTTTGCAATTTTCCAATTGGACGGAAATACCCCAAATTGTAAGAGTGGTTGAACAACTTGCAAAGAACAGGTGTTAGTTCGGGGGCACATTTCTTGGGGAACAATCGGCGGGATTCCGTCAGATCCACAGGCTTTGTTGGTGTTGAGACCCAGCAAAATCTTTTTGATAGTACGTTGGCGAAAAAGGGGATCTCGGGCATGTGACTGTCAATAGGTGTAATGTTCGGGGTTGTTTTCCGATGAATCCAGAGTGGAATTTCCAGCAAATAGGCGCAAAGATATTGGCTTTTCCGGAGCAGTCGTTGCTAGTGTTCCATCTTCTTTGGTTAGGGAGGAAATGAGCTGGAAGTGGAATTTCTTCCCACAGCTCAGAAACCAAAATGAAACGGGATCCGTTAGGACATTCAGCAAGTTTTGATCTTATTTTGGCTTAGGGGATCTTTGAGCATTCTATTGTCTCTTTACATATGCCTCTAGCCCGACATATGCTGCCTGGTCTCAGGGCCCGAATCTACTGAAGAGAAACAAACCCCTTCCATGGAAACGCTGAGAAAAACATACGAAGACCTTCCCAGTCGGCCGAATTGTAATGCCACATGAGACGGGGTGGTATTGGCAGCTCGATGGTAAAAAGGAAAGAGCATGTTGTGGAGATGAGGGTGTGGTCAGAGTTTCCAAGTGGGGCACGAACTTCTATCCCATACATTGGGGATTGGTGGTGAGGAAAAGATCTAGTGTATTGGCAGACTGGTTGTTGGGCATCAGGGATGGGGTTGGTAGCTCGACCAGTTGTTCTAGACCATGAGTGATGGCGAAGGCCCGGCTTGACGACCTGCATCATCTGTTTTGTTAGAGAATTTGAGCCAGGCAGCGTTATGTACATTAAAAAACTCCCATGATTATGGTTTCAGCGTTGGATGGTTCTCCTGAATGTAGTCCAGTTTGAGTGATAAAACTCAAAGAGGTCGTTATATGAAGGTTCATTAGGTGATAGATAAAGGCAGCAGAGGAACTTAGTCAGTTTGGTATCAGATAGCTTGAACCACATCACATCAAAGTCTTTCGGTTCCAAACTCTTTCACGCTGGCATGAGAGGTTAGCCTTGGCGTAAAGGCAAACTCCACCTTTGAACCTGAATCGAGAATGGAGTTCGTAACCAGGACAAAGCATATGGACCTTGTTGGTGGACGAGTTTACTTGTGTTTCTGTTAGAGCTAGAATATCCGGTTTTCCGTCTGTAGGTGATGGTGGACGTCATTGATGTTCTTGTTGAGTCCGCGGATGTTGCAAAATTAATTTTTAATGTTGAGTCCCCTCGGTACCTCTCGCCCGGAAACTGAATGGAGGGTATTTTACTTCCGGAGTGTTTTACTCTAGGAGACTTCATCATTATTACTATTGTTCATCATTATTACTATTACCTGAAAATAAAGAAGGAATTGGGGAAAAGGAAAGAGGGAGACCGGAAAGTATCGACCGAACACTGAAACATGGAATGGTCCATTTCACAGCACACAAAGTCGATATGGTGGTATTTCACCGGGCGATGAGACCATCTTCCACCTACGGTTATCCTTTTAGTCGCCTCTTACGACAGGCAGGATTTACCATGGGGCTATTCTAAAGCCGACCCCATACGACTAAAATATATATATATATATATATATATATATATATATATATATATATATATATATACATACATATAGATGGAGCTAAAGAAGTTTTACTTCAGTCGTGTGGTCTAAAGCACACTCGTTTTTTTTATTTTAGATAATCACATCTTTACTCGAATAGTTTTTGAATCGACTTGAAAAATCAATTATCATTGGGTTGTCCAAGAATAAACTAGTTGTTCTGTCACGCATACAAATTCCATCTCTTTCATGAGAAACTAATTGAAAGTATTAAGAACAAACACGAATCACAGACCTTGTCATTATTACGAATTACGACACGTAAGGCCTATTACTTGAGTCAAATATAGTTGAATAATTTTGGTGTTCACTCAACATAGAGAAATAATATTTACGTGGATCAATGATGTCGCAAGCTAGAGATTGGATTGGAAGTTATTTTCTGCTCATACGATTGAGTTTTATTTGAAATTGTAGAAAAAATGCATCACAGAACCAACTCGGATTACAGAAAAATATAGTTTTCTATCGGAAGAAAAACTTCTCAATTTGGAATAACGGCTATATGTGATGAGTACAGAAATTTTAATGGAGATGGAGATATGATTATTAGAAAGGAAAAAATCCATATCAGCAAATCGAGAAGTATCTACCAATATTCGGTTACAAATGGGAAGATGGTCAATATTAGAACCAGTACGCAAGGTAGTGAAGGCATGCTTTCTGAAAATATTCTACTGGGTAGTATATACCACCCAATATATTCCATAAGATACGCTCCTTAATTGTGTTGTGTTAACACTTTTTCATTCCCAGCAATTATGCGTGAATCTTATTTCAATTTATAAAATAAAACACGAATCTTGTCATACGCATTAGTTTTGTCGGATAATTATGTCCAGTTAACACGCTATATACCATATAATTACATAAGTGTATCATGACTTATGAAAAAAAAATACATGCAAAATAAAGTATAATGATTGGTATTTTGGATTGAAGTCCACGACAAACACGAGACGACTTGTGATGGCAATGAAAATAATAACCTTACAATTTATTTTCTATCGTATTTGAAAAAAAAACAGCATTACTTGTTTCGGCAAAAGGTTGTTACTGATAGAACAGAAATTACCGAATCATTATTATATTTCGAAGGAGAAATATAAGATAGAAAAACGAAAATGGGGGGTTGTGAATTGAAGTTCAATTTACATTTTTTGACATATTTACTTGCTTTGCCGTATTTCCGGTTTGACCGTAAATGCCCCCAACTTTCGATTTTCAAATGGTACATCCCATATATTTTTATATTTACTAATTTTGATCGAGAATGAGATTCTGAATCCAACCACACTTCACTTGTCGATATTTGACAAATAAAGTCATTTTCATGCCAATTTTTATTTTTTGATCTAGAATGCCATGGATCGTGTAAATCGCTTCATTCTTGATCAAGTAACATGGAAAAAATACGACTTTGAGACTTATGACGCACAGTCGTTTTAAGAATTATTTAAATATCGCGAATGAGTCCATTGAGGTTCTATATTTTCAAAATGACCTCGTTGATCACGGCAACGTTCAACTTTTTCAATTATTGCGCGCAACACATTGATAAGCTGTTCCTCGGTTATGTTCTGGAATGCCACCTTTACTTTATACTCTAGTTCCTCACGAGTAGCTGATGCTGTGTTATACACCTGATTTTCAATTGTTCCCCAGAGAAAAAATCTAGCGGAGTAAGATCTGGTGATCTAGAATATGAGAAAGAAATAATACATTATGAAAAAATACGACAACTTAAGAATGTACCCCGCAGGCCCCAGAATAGGTCCATAAGTGCCAATCCACTTTTCTGATGTTCTCTTACGACTTGAGAATTGTGAGGTGGCGCTCCATCTTGTTGAAAATAGATATCAACTTGGTTAGCCAGTGGCAAATCTTCAATGAAATCATTAATTTGATTTCTAAGGAACTGTAGATATCTTTCCGCAGTAATTTGCCCGTCGAAAATTATTGGCCTCAAAAGTTTTCCTCCCATAATACCCATCCAGCAATTGAAACCAAATCGCTCTTGAAAATGTCCTTGCATCAGATGTAAATTTGTTTGAGACCAGTTCCTTTTATTATTCCGATTGAACAGATCCGAATTGGTGAATCGAGTTTCATTTGAATAAATAATTTCAAATGGAAAATGTACATCTTCTCTGTATTAAGTCAAAAACCAGTTGCAATAAATCAATCTTCGGTTGCGGTCGTTATCGTAAAGATGTGAGGGTAGTTGGTACTTGAATGATCGATGATTATATTTGTGAAGAATTCTCCAAACGGACGAATAACGTATATCACACTTAAGATGTCTAGAAACCCTGGTGTATGCACTCATATCTGAAAATGTGTGGGATCAAACGTGCGACAATATGGCCTGCTTGATTTCTTAGATGGCGACCTGATTCGAATGATTGTTGAGTAGATGTCAACACCAAAGAGCAACTCTCCTGAGAAATTTATTCGGACAATGTTCAGTCCGCTCCGAAATCGTCAAAGATGTGGAAGAACTAGATTCCGCAATTCAGCCATTGTCTTCAATCATTTGGGCAGACGGCGACCAGCGACAAACAGTTTAGTTTTCTTTACTTTATTACTACATCCACCCATTGTCTAAAGATATCTTTAGACAATGATCCACCTTTCGAATCGAAGCTTCGGCTTTTCGCTCCTCGGTGTCGCCGCCGTTACAACGAATCAGTATTTTCCAAAGATTTTAGGTTATATTTATTTTTGATTACGACGAAAATGGCATAAAAAGACACTGTTGGCCTACAATTTGATTCTTGTTTGCTCTTGGCGTTTGGCTTATTCAATTGTGGCGTTAGAAAATCGAGAATTCCGTTTTCATTTCGAGTTATTCATTTATTCAAAATGAAGTGCCTGGTTCCATCTTGTGAAACTGAAATGACATTTTATGTAAGTAAAATATAGTATATAATACCATTGTCTCTTTAAATCAGTATAGAACTCTTGTCTATGCTTTAGACAATGATAGAACAATACAATTTAAATAATATTTGATTTCTGAAACACTTCAATTTTAGTTTTTCAGGCTCACTCTTCCGAGGCACGATGAGAGGAAGAAATCAAAGATCAATTGAGTGACAAAAATTGTGTCTGCAGTGTGCACTTATTTAGGCAGGATGATATATATTGTGGTAAAGAATTAAATCACATTATTGAGACCTGAAGCTATCCCCAAACTAAGTTTACGAAAACGCTATTTACCGTAAATCCAAACAATTCAGAGGAGTTTCAGGTTAGTTGATCAAGAGAAAAATGAAAAGCGAGTAGAGAACATATATATAAACATTTTGAGTAGGTTATTTATTCATTTTTTGAGAAAAATTATTCATCTTATGGAAATAAATTACTTATAGTTGGCTAGCACACCTAGTTATTTGTATTGATTACATTTTTTAAAACCCATGTATTCATTTCAGGAGTTCGGAGATTTTGTTATCCACATCAGCAAACAGCAGGAATAAAAACATTGGGTCAATTGAAAATCAGAATGAGAGGAATATCAGTTTGGTTCAATTTCACTAAGATGAAGGAAACCTGCTTTCAGAAAAATCTTACCAAAACAAGGAAAATATTGTCACTAGGTACTTTTGTAATATGACCAATGGATGAAATTTCTTCTTCAGAAGAGGTAAGATATTAATTGAATTGTTATGTTGGAATTTCATTACAAAAAACAGTTAATCTCTTAACCTTTCGAATATAAACTTGTTTTTCAAAAATATTCCCATTTAATGTTACACTCTGAAATTCAAAATATCTTGCACTACATTTGATGTTCTTTATTTTGTGACTATAGATATCAAATAGTCATTTATGCAACAAGTGCAAAAAGTAAGTGTTTATTGCACTCGACGTGAAGTTGTCCCATGAGGCCGTCAGGCCGAGTTGGACAACACGTCGAGTGCAATAAACGCTTTTTGCATGAGTTGCATACAATATTTTTCTACGTTCATGCAAAAATAAAAAAATGTTTTATTTAGGTGGCACTAAGTGTGGAAAAATAAAAAGCGTAATTAAATAGCAAAATATTTATTAATTAATTAGCACTATCGATTTGCATTTTAAAGTTAGGAACGAATACCTATGTTAGGAACAATTTAACTCATTTTTGATAAATTGTATTTTCTAGTAATTCCGTGATCCAATATGCAATAAATATGATTGAAAATAATATGAAATATGCAATTGTTTAAAATGTAATACAATATCACAGAAAATGGACTAAAAATAGCGTCGATTTGAACGTTTATGTTTGTCATGATCACAAAACGCTGTAGTAGAATGACAGATGAGCAATAAACATTTTATCAGAGTAACAAATAAAATCATGTATCATTGTATACTAGATGGATTGTGTTTCAAGTTGTTTCATTCCAATGTTGAAAAAGTCCCTTTTGATGCAACCTGTGTATTTTTTATTAGCATGTTCACAAATACCAGGAGAAAACATGGCAATATTTCAATCCTCTGTGTGAAATTTTCTATATCTATGAAATCCTAAGCTTATCTTCAGTCTGAATGTCAATAGTTGGTGACCATTCCATTCTCCACTCATTTAGATTGCAGCATTTGTAAACTATTAATACAGGAATTTCAATACTTTTGAGAAATGATTTTCATTATCCATTCCTAAAATGTCTATTTCAACATATTTTCTCAAGAAAAAAAGGCTCATTAGGAAAGAAATGACAGCCTATAAAAATTTGGAAAGTTGAATCTTATTGAGTGGACTTTTTTTACATTGAATACATTGAGAGTTGATATATCATTGAATGCATCTGCAGTTGTAAGTAATGGAAAGTTCATTCTACATTCCATACAATTGGACACTACTGTTGAAAAGCTATTTAGTGACAAACAAGATTTTGGTAAAGTGTGGTATAAAGTTGCAGGCTCTCTCTTTTTTGTGAGTTCTGCTATCATTTAGCTGTCCCTCAATGTTCATATATCAATCTGATGAAATCGAATTCAATAATAAATATGCTTGAAACATTTTGAAATACCATAACTTCATGATAGAAAAGTGGAATGAGATTTCAAATATAATGGATTTTGACAATTTTTTTTTTAAGTTTTTCAATTTTTAGGAGAAAATACTGTGCATAGGGAAACTAAAGTTCAAAAGTCAACACTGCAAATTTAGTATTTCTGCTAGATCCTTCCTGTAGATAAGGAAACCTGATGCGAAACAGAAAGGGTCACACATCATTCGCAGCCTACAAGCATATTAGAGTTATATGAGGTAAAAATTTATTTCTGTATACTTATGGTTGATAATTCATAATTGTGAGGTTCTGCCTGAAATTTACAAATTATTGGAGTTGTATTTTTTAAAATTGGATTCAAAAACTGCCTTTAGTATGCCTTATTTAATGCATCTATTTCTTGTGACAGATAACTTTGCATCACTGTGAAACAAAGTATCCACTTGAAGATAGCAATAGTGAAGGTTTCTAACGAGCAATGAAAAAGTCAATAAGAGATATCAAAAAGATTCATAACTACAGGTTGATATGAGGTGAAATGAATATGACTCATATTTAGTTTAGTTGAAGTAAATATGTTCCTTTTGAAATGACCAAGCTATTTGTATGTTGTCTTGTCTGTTTGTAAGGCCATTAGGTGCAATTCACACAGAACAGGTGCGTGGTGGTGGCGAGGGACTGGCGTGGTGCAGACGTGGAGTAGACTTGGTGTGCTCAATAAACACAGAAGGGATACCGACGTTTGTCATTCGTCAGTTACCTACTTGTGAAGCAAAGTGAAAATGCTCTCTTAAAAAGAAGGTGACCTGTTGGACCTTGTGAATGTATATAACATATAAAAGAAAAGGAGATACTGGGTACATCGTTCGTGGTTAGATAAAGGAAAACTAGTGGTTTGTTCAACGTTATGCGGAAGCTCAACATGAACCCTGAATGTTTTCAAAGTTATGCAGTTGCACTTCTTTGTAGAACTCTATTTCAAATTTAATAGCAAAATATTCAATAATTAATTAGCACTATCGATTTGCATTGAGGAAGTTGGGAACGAATGCCAATGTTAGGAACAATTTAACTCATTTTTGGTAAATTGTATTTTTTAGTAATTTCGTAATCCAGTATGCAATAAATATGATTGAAAATAATATGAAATATGCAATTGTTTAAAATGTAATACAATATCACAGAAAATGGACTAAAAATAGCGTCGATTTGAACGTTTATGTTTGTCATGATCACAAAACGCTGTAGTAGAATGACAGATGAGTGCAATAAACATTTTATTGCACTAATGCAATAAAGAACCAGTTTTTTCACCATATATAGTTCAATAAACTTTTGGTTTTTGCATGAACGTAGAAAAATAATAATTCCCATGAAAAAAATGTAGAAAAAATCGAATTCCAGTTTCATATATTTTATTTGGGATAACCATGTTCCCATTGGATTCTTATTTCTAGCTGATATACACCTTTTTCATGACAGGGTGGCCTGATATATTATACTCAGCATAATATAATTTACCCCACACAAATAATATTCAAACTCATAATATTTAAAATTGATATGAAATGTCAAAAACTAGTATTCAAATAAGTGATTCATGAATAATTTTTCATTTAATATTGATTTATATTTGTGGAAGGTATGAATGAAGAACAACTTTTCAATCATTTCCATCGAAACTTCACTAGGTACATTTGTGTTTTATATTTCACTTGACACAGTGTGAAAATTAATTATTCTTGAAATTTTCAGGAGGCAAATTCCGCATATGAAATAAAATTCAGCATATCTAGGGAAAATTCAGTATTTCTGTGTCCTATCCATTTGGTGGATGAAGAAAAGCCAATACGTCCTTGACAACACAGGATCATTTGAGGTATATATTGTCATACACATTTATATTACCTCGCTTTCATGTCTGTTCGGTAGAAATCTTGCAATCGATTTTAAACTAACTTCCTGATGAGTTTTAAAACTTCAGACATAGCTCAGAACTAGTTGACAATGCAATATTAAGTCGCTTTCATGTCTGTATGTCTGTTTGTTTGTCTGTAGAACGTTTACGGAACAAAAAGTGAGGTTAGGATTACACAATATCTAAATAGCACCATCAGAATGATCGATGAGTCAATGAGCACTGAATTCAACTGCCTTCCAAATAGTCACTCAATGTAACAACTAAATGAATTACAAATAAATTAATAAATAACCTACTAAACATCGTTAGAATACAGAAAATTGTATGACACATACATTTCCCTGAAATTGGAAACAAGCAAATTAAAGGGTTCATTTTATGTATTTCACCATGTTTATATTAACTCGCTTTCGTTGTCTGTTCCTTTCGGTAATCCATTTTAAACTAACTTCCCGATGAGATACTTGATCCTCAAACATAGCTCAAAACTGGATGATAATGCAATATCAACTCGCTTACATGTCTGTCTGTTTGTCTGTAATAATAATAATAGTAAAGAGCAATCGATTTTAAACTAAATGAAATAAACCTGAAATTTGCCATATGTCTCTGTCATCATCTCATTAAGATGTCTTTTTAGTCCGTTTTATAAACGTGGTATATTAAAAAAATATATCTAAATTTCTGGTTGACGTTCAATAATTATTGGAATTGTTTTTTTATATTTAGTGGTTGATCGATCTTCACCTTACTTGATACCCATATTGCATATGCCAAATATCTTTGCATCACATCAAAATAATGATTCACCTAGATATATAATCATTTACAGCTTCTACTATAAAAAATCTCTTCTGAACATTTTGTCCCATTGAGTATGTAATAAAAAGTATATATTTATCAAATTCTTTATGGAAAACCACTGTTAGATTGCAATGTATGTAATTTTTTTCCTAAAATAAGATTTTCTAAAGTTTTACTCTGAATGAGTTTTTGGTGTTCTTCTCTGACAGGTGAAACCTTAAATTTCAATTGAAATGAAATTTGGGGTATTTCTTGTTGTCTGAATGAAAGTTATTAATTTTTTTTGTACATTGTTTGTCTTAAAAAAAATATATCAGAATCAAATATATATATATATATATATATATATATATTTTATAATTTCTTGACCACATGTTTATTTTCTTTGTTTTCTCGAAATAAGGGCCTTAGTCAGTATATGTATTTTTTTATTATACGACATTTCAACAAAATTTTTATTCTTGGAAATTTTAAAAAATAAAAAAATTAAAAAAATTAATTAAAAAATTAAAATTAAATTGACCACATGTTTATTTTCTTTGTTTTCTCGAATTTGAAAAGGGAAACATTCTCAATTGAATATTGAATAGGAAGATTCTTCTGTAAAGTGAAAAATCTACGATAAAAATTAAGTTATTTTTTGTGAATGTCTAACATAAAACAACTACTTCCCCGGCTAAAGCCACGCTGGACATTGAACTCCATCTGATAGATATTCTGAAAGGACCCTAACTCAATGAGTTCTAAATTGAGACTGGAATAGAAAATCAAATAACTATTGGTGTGAAGTTATCCACAGATTTCTAGCCACACATGCTGACGTAGTGGAAAATTAAAATCTGTGGCTGGGTTACATATTTTTCAGCACCCGGACTAAAAATCTGTGGCCGGAAATATTCAACATATATATGTGATCTGGAATTCAACAGCTTTCGATATCATCATGATATCAGTCGATATCAAACATGGAATCATGTCAATTTATATTATGAAAGGGACCTCTTAAGATGACGTCACTTTTCTACGGTAATGTTTCTGTCACTAACAGACTTTTTGATCAAATGATTTTTTCAATGGGGATTGCGTCAGTTCTTCACACCCTTTGTTAAATCAGTACTACAAGAGGTGCGTTCATGAAAATTATAAGAATTATAGAATTTCAGGTTGATAACCGTAATGGAATCGTTTTTCTTGTCACCCATACAGTTTTCGCGAAAATGATTTTTTTATCGAGTAACAACAATTCTTTACACCCCTCGTAAAATCCGAACCCCATGATGTGCGTTCATGAAAATCATACAAATTATAGAGAATTGTATGCTCAATGTCGTAGTGAAATCGTTTTTCTTGTCACCCCCACAGTTTTCTATCGAACAACAATTCTTACATTCCTCGTAAATCGAACCCCAGATGTGCGTTATGAAAATCATACAAATTATAGAGAATTGTATGCTCAATGTCGTAGTGAAATCGTTTTTCTTGTCACCCCATACAGTTTTCGCGAAAATGGTTTTTTATCGGGCATCGTCAATTCTTTACATCCCTCGTAAAATCAGAATCTCATGATGTGCGTTGATGAAAATCATACGAGTTATAGAGAATTTCATGCTGATTGTGGTAGTGGAAATGTTTTTCTTGTCACCCATACAGTTTTCGCGAAAATGATTTTTTTATCGAGTAACAACAATTCTTTACACTCCTCGTAAAATCCGAACCCCATGATGTGCGTTCATGAAAATCATACAAATTATAGAGAATTGTATGCTCAATGTCGTAGTGAAATCGTTTTTCTTGTCACCCTCACAGTTTTCGAGAAAATGATTTTTTTATCAGGCATCGTCAATTCTTTACATCCCTCGTAAAATCCGAACCCCATGATGTGCGTTCATGAAAATCATACGAGTTATAGAGAATTTCATGCTGATTGTGGTAGTGGAAATGTTTTTCTTGTCACCCATACAGTTTTCGCGAAAATGATTTTTTTATCGAGTAACAACAATTCTTTACACTCCTCGTAAAATCCGAACCCCATGATGTGCGTTAATCATACAAATTATAGAGAATTGTATGCTAATGTCGTAGTGAAATCGTTTTCTTGTCACCCCACAGTTTTCGAGAAAATGATTTTTTTATCAGGCATCGTCAATTCTTTACATCCCTCGTAAAATCAGAATCCAGATGTGCGTTATGAAAATCATACGAGTTATAGAGAATTTATGCTGATTGTGTAGTGGAAATGTTTTTCTTGTCACCCATACAGTTTTCGCGAAAATGATTTTTTATCGGTAACACAATTCTTTACACCCTCGTAAAATCGAACCCATGATGTGCGTTCATGAAAATCATACAAATTATAGAGAATTGTATGCTATGTCGTAGTGGAATGTTTTTCTTGTCACCCCACAGTTTTCGGAAAATGATTTTTTATCAGTAACATCGCAATTCTTTACATCCCTCGTAAAATCAGAATCCCATGATGTGCGTTGATGAAAATCATACAGTTATAGAGAATTTCATGCTGTTTGTGGTAGTGGAATTGTTTTTCTTGTCACCCATACAGTTTTCGCGAAAATGATTTTTTATCGAGTAACAACAATTCTTTACACCCTCGTAAAATCCGAACCCATGATGTGCGTTCATGAAAATCATACAATTATAGAGAATTGTATGCTAATGTCGTAGTGAAATCGTTTTTCTTGTCACCCCACAGTTTTCGAGAAAATGATTTTTTATCGGCATCGTCAATTCTTTACATCCCTCGTAAAATCAGAATCCCACGATGTGCGTTGATGAAAATCATACGAGTTATAGAGAATTTCATGCTGATTGTGGTAGTGGAAATGTTTTTCTTGTCACCCATACAGTTTTCGCGAAAATGATTTTTTATCGAGTAACAACAATTCTTTACACTCCTCGTAAAATCCGAACCCCATGATGTGCGTTCATGAAAATCATACAAATTATAGAGAATTACATGCTGATTGTGGTAGTGAAATCGTTTTCCTTGTCACCCTCTCAGTTTTCGGGAAAATGATTTTTTTACGGGCATTGTCAATTCTTTACATTCCTCGTAAAATCCTACCAATTATAGAGAATTTCATGTTGATCAATGTGAATGAATCGTTTTTTTGTTTCATTCCTACATATTCCAGGTAAATGATTCTCCTATTTAGCAATTTCTGATTATACCTTATTTGAAAAATTGGCCATTTCACGCAAAATCATGGGAATCCTAGAGTTTCCTTGGCGATTTGAGAGGCTTGAATTGTTTTTTCTGTCATTTATTAGAAAAAAAAACGTCATATTCAGAAAAAATAGTATATTGGTTGAAGTCTCTTGTTATCACAATAAGGAAGTACAAAATAAAAATAACTATTATAACTAGCCAACAAGGTTAAAGATGTATATATAAATAAATAAAAAAATCTCGTTTCTTAATGATTCAATCAAAGATGTTTTAAAAAGTCTCAAGACTGATCTCGTTTAACAGTTGATATCATTTCATTTGATTGAATCGGTATTCATCTAGATTGGGTCTGACCTTTGGATAACCATTTCTTTTCTTCGGATAGGTGAGAGTTATTATGACTACATAAAGCCAAGACGATGTGTACCTACGTATACCATTCCAGGTACTCATTCTTATTCATTATTGGCATTGATTTGTTGGGTATTACCAATTAGGCCGAATCAGCTCCAGAGGACATGGCGCATTTATATCTTTGTCACAAATTCCTATCACTGGCACATAATATCCACAGAAGGTACCCAATCCGATGAGAAATAATTAAAGAATAACTGACTAACGATATGCGAGATCAGTCCTGATATCTTCAGCAAAATAAAACAGCAAACTGAAAAAACCATGCGTACTAAAAATTTATATCATTCCAGAGTATTTCAGTATTTCATATCAAAATTTATACTGATAATTTCTGAATTTGATTCAGGTTGCTGCAGTGGATCAAAAATTTGTGGTGGAAGATTTGCCAATAGTTATCTTGTTAGAAAATAATTATTTACATTTGGGGTTCTGTGACAAAATCGCCTCCTACTTCGACTTCAAACATGTCTAGCACAATGTATTCGTTGAAGAAGTGTGGAATCTCACAACACAATTTAATATTCACTTCAGTCCCCGGAATCAAATGTCGAAATGATTATTTCAATTTCAATCAAATATATTCACATTAAGTAAATAAAAATCAGTCTCAGAAAATGAAAACAAAGAAGTATAAACCCAAACAATATTAATTCTACAATAACGGTATAATATCAAATGACAAGTCAGTCAGGTACTTTATATAAAATCTATATCACAAATATTCCAATTCAACTATTATATAGTTGAAAAGTAACAAATACATAATTTTTTCTGAATAATATCTAAACAAATGAAAATCGTGTATGAATAATTTACCCTTTGTAAGCTATATACTTACTTTCACATTTGCGAAAAAGATAAATATTTCCTATAAATTTGCATTGAAGATATGTGAAACGGTATAATTCAGTTTCAATCAAATATTGTGCAATTATATTTCATTGTTACTGTAACATTACAATAATTAAAATAAAACTGTGTGTTCTCATAAATTCCTCAATTTAAGTTAAAATTCATTGCAGCCATAATTGATAATACTTTTCACTAGGCAGTGATGGAAAACTGTGAAATACCTACCTATTATACAAACTTAGAAAACATATTTTGTGAGTTTTATTTCTGCACATGATTACCTACGTGTAAGTAAAAAGTGAGATAAGAAGGAAAGAATTATTATTTTCTAGTGGGAAAACATGAACCTGGTGTGTTTTCATATTCCTTCCACCATCAACAGGGATTAATAAAAGAGTTGAAAAATAAAACAAAAAGAAATATGCAAATGTTTCATGGTTTCTTTCGTAGTATAATTTGGTAATTAACAAATAAAAATGTGACTCACTTTAGACTGGAACACCTTTATAAAATCCATATTTATCAAGCAAAAGTACCTAGTCAAAACGCTACGTTAGCACAAATCTGCGAAAATAATATCAATTCTCACGGTATGCTATGATATTTTTTTCATGCAAAAACTACAAAATATTATTATCAATTTTTTTTGTGAAATGTTTATTCCATCACTGGATTCAGCAGCCTTCAATCAGATTAATTCTGAAATTTCATTGAAGAATATCCATTGGCAAAAAAGTTATAACAATATTGATTTTTAGGAAGGTTGCAAATAATTTTGAGGATTGGCATCATTGTCAACACAAAATTAGAAGATCATTGAGGCTTTTCGTAGAAATTCGAGGTCACAATTCAATGGATTCTCAAGTTATAAAATATTAACCAATATTATAAGTCGTATTTTCTAGTTCATTAATTTTTCAAACACGAGAATAAATTGAGTCATGACTTCGAATTTCTACCGGAAACATCAATGATCTTCCAATTGTGTGTTAACAATGTTGGCGATAATCAGAATTTGTCTGAAATCTTCATACATTTTTTTCCGCAATTAATGTTGTTATAACTTTGATGTCAATAAATAATTTTCAATGCCATTTCAGGATAACCCTGATTCTGGGCTGCTCAATTCAGAGATGAAATCAAAATGTCACAAAGAAAAATCGCTAATAATATTTTGCAGTTTTATTAGCGTGCTTTCTCTTAAGTGGGCCATTTGAAAAAACACATTTGGTATTTATTTATCGGTTTCGCTATGCAAATTCATTTGTTTTGCTGACAGCAAAAGAAGAAACCACAAAACTTTCACATTCACTTTTTTTATCTTCTAAGCAATCCTGTATTAGTAAGGTTCAGTAGAAAAAGATACCTGGTACATACTTAGTTCATGTACGCAATGTGATAGAAAATTATTGAGACTTAACTTTTATTGAGATAATTGGCAAGTTGTAACTAGGTATGGATAGTTCGGTACATAATTATTTTGGATAGTGATATCACGTATACATTATTGCCATTTTTCTAAATCGAAGTTGAATCTCACTACTTTTTTTATGAAAACTCGTACACATAACTTGAGTTCGTACCTAGGCAATGAAATAGCTGTGAGTTTATGATGCAGTTGTTGAACAGGCATCTTCAATAATGATCGAATGACACGTGTTTTAATAAAAAAATCTTAAATTCGTACTGAATATTAGTGAAAACATTGTAACTTAACGATTACTTTCCAGAGTTGCATTATAACTCATTGCGATATCATTGCTATGTACTTCCACAAAACTTTCCAGAGTTGCATTATAACTCATTGCGATATCATTGTCTATTGAATGTGATGATTGTAAATGATGAAAATGAATATTTTTAATGTTTGCGATATATTTCATTACAGTTTTGGAAAACTCCTAGGTACTTTGAACTTGTAGTAAAAATATGATTCAAGTATTCCAATATGAAGGTCAGTACTATAGACAGAATAAATCGAGTGATACAATAATATAGGAAATTACTGATGGGCTAAATAATCAACATGAAAACATATGGTACGAGACATTATGGATAATTTTGACCAAGGTGTTGATTCATGTACTATGCAATCGATCTACTATTTTAACTATATACTGGGTATCATTAGTAGAGTGTGCATAACTCACAAATTCCATAATCGTACTGATATTCTTCAATATTCCTATCAATACATTTAATATGAGACTCTCTTTTACATGATGAGCATTTTACTATTTTTTTGTTATGATGAAAACCCCACATAAAACACAGACATTTCATTTATCGGAATGGAGGAGTACTTCTTCATCAAAGAATTTCTGAATTGTTTTATTCTATGTTGTTTTTAATTACCATATTCCTAATTGTTGATAATATAATATGATATATACACCACAATTGTAATCATCCGATTGCGTATCATATTCATGTTGGTTAATTGTCCATTCCTGCATCTCATTCATTTTGCCCCGGATAGAATTCATTCATGAAATTCGAAAACGATCCCATGTACCGTTTCGATTCATATTCATGCGTTCCCATGGGATTTAAAAAAGAGATGCTCTTGTTTTAAAATCTGCAAAGCTCACACAAAATGATTTGAATTTATCAAGAAAGGCATTACTACAAAACTATTATCTGATATTTCGAATTTCTTGAAGCGTGTTTTCAATGCTTTTATATTATTTGTAAATATATATGTGGAATTAGTAGTGAAGATGATGTCATGTTCAGTTGATTTACTCATGACAGAAAATAAGATATCAACGATGAAATTCGTCAACCACTCCTTTCCTTGCAAAATTTCGAAATCTGAGGATGTTATTTCTCTGACATCGCACAAGAACCGTGAAAAAGTGCATATTATGTACTTCACCTCCAATTGTTTGTAAAATCTAGGATCCTCTACTAAACCATTATCCAAAATGTTAATTTCTTTGCTAGTTTTCCATTTAACGAAACGTATTCCTGTGTTCACACAAAAACCAGACTGATAAGGCAGGATAAAGAATATATAAAAGTCGTTCAATTTAGGAAATACCGACTTCTCCCAGAAGGTATCATTCCTATGAATTCTTTCTACCTTGATACTTTTGAAGGTATATATCACGAAATCGCACCATTTCCGATTTGTTACTTGAAGAAGGCCTTGAATCTGATAATAGTAGTTTGATACACGTTTCAAGCAACCACTTTTATCACAATATGTAACTTTTCCTGTACGACATGCCTCCCAAATATCCAAGTCCCTCAAGGAAAATGGACATTTAACTTCAATTATTCCATCTTCATCAACTAGGCCATCAGGAGATCCTCCCAAAACTGATGATTCTCGTGTATCATCAAACCTGTTTGTTGACAAATCTTCTTATTGAGCTTTTCATATTCATTTACAGCCGTCATTTCATTATCTTTTCCATGTTTTATATACTTATTGAAATTTGATTTCGGAAATAATATCTCGTTAGCGATTTTTGTTTTTTTCTCTATAGATTTTGCCTTGCAAATTTCGCCGAAATGGGACGCAGTTACTCTCTTCCTCCTTTCATTTTTCCATAAAATTGATTTACTCTGTCCTCTTGTATTAATTTCGATATTATCGATGGATTTTTTTATCTAAAACGTTTTTATCGAGATAGGTCTGCAGAATTTCTATGTTGTTTTGTTTGTTTTCCACTGATTCATAATTTTCAATATGAGTTTGATTTTCCTGATCGGCAAGACAAAAATCACATGTAAATTCACCAGAGAATGTTAAATTTTCATATCCAATTATGCAAGAAATGTGTACCCATCCATAGCATTCACCGCATTGAACCCATTCAGCTGTAACATCCAATGCTCCTTGTTTACAGTAGAGGCATAGATTCGGGTCGAATTGAAGAAACTTCTTCAATTTGGGATGTTCAAAATTGGTAGTATGTGGGGCCTTTTGTTTTTTTCGCCAAGTTTCCTCGGCTAGCAAGCCTTCATCTTCCGAATGTCTAACGGAATTGGATGCACATCTTCCTTTGGGGATATTATATATCTGTTCTTTGTGGATAAAGATGACATGTTCACGAATTTTATTAATTATTCGGCTACATTTCTGGTTCAACAATCCTTTAGCGAGAGAGTTTTTGCAATTCCAAACCATCTTTCTACCGGTGCATTACTGAGTCGTTCACAAGTGAAGATTCCACACCACATAGGCAAATACGCAATGTACTTTTTGAGAAATAAAGTAAAAAATTTTTTATTAAAGTATTCATTTCTAGATGAAAATTCATCTGGGATATAATTTTGATCCTGAACATAATTATTGAAAAATATAAAGAATGGACTGCATTTATATAAGGCCGCCGTTTCCGAATTCGAAGGATCAGGGTAGAGCATTGACTCGTACGAATAATCATCTTGAATATCAATATTCTTGCAACATAAACAGATCAAGTCCTTCAGAGATTTGTCCATTTCAGGTGTTTTCATTTCAGTATTCAGAATTTTCGCAAATAACTTGAACCACAAACAAATTTCATCCCATTGTTCAAAAGAAAAGGCAGACGCAACTATTTCTTTAACAATACCCTTGACTGCGGAATCACTGAAATATGCATCTATATCTTTCGCCATCAATTTGAAAATATGACAACAACAAACATGTAATGTGATAATATTAGAAGGAATTATTTCGTTTGTGTCTGTAACGACTTTGAAAGATATCTTCAGGTATGTTAGTAAGTCCATTCCATTGAAAGCAATGCAAACGGCATTGATTAATGCCCGACTGAAGTCTGTAACAACTTTTGGAAATATTGGCCATTTTCTTGAATTTTCTAAAGCGAAAGCTTTGAATTTCAATAGCCAAGAACAAATGGATGTCGTGTCATGACTACATGAATACATCTCCAGAACTGGACAAACCCTATTCACTTGAGGAATTTGTATCACACCCGCATAATAAAAACACCGTTTGTCTTCTTTTCCAGGTTTCCTCACTATACTGCCAGTCGCATCTAGATGTAATATCGGCGACTGAGAGGATGTTATCAATTCCAGTTGTTCCTGGCTATAAATTAAAACATGAAATGGAAGACCAATGTGATGAATGAAATGTTTATTTCCTTTGGCGAACAGCATCACATCAATAAAGTCATCTGTGTCTTTATCATTTTCAGATAATTTTCTGATCTTATTTTGCGATAGACATCATCTGATTTGATTCTATCCAAATTCCCAATGTCTATCAACTTTTCATTCGTTTTGAGTACATCTTCCTGCCTCTGAGAAATTGGTTTGACATTTTCTAATTTATTTCTCAAAATATGTCTTTCGATACCTCTTAGTTGTGATGTCAATTTTCCCCTATGAGTGAAATTCTTGGATGTACTCAAAACTGTTACCGAATGATTGCAATCTTTGATAGATATTTGGTTCAGAGTTATTTTGAACAACTTACATCCATTATGTGCACAATACGCATATAGTTTGATTGAATCCGATGATTTGAGATACCTCCAGTCTTTGAAATTGAAAATGCACGAGTTGTTGACAAATTCTTTTATTCTTCTTTTTAAAACAAAAGCGTATCGACCCGTGAGAAGTTTTCTACCTCTACAAATTTTATTGAATTCTTCATTTTTCATTGAAAATGAACCCTCTTGGTACACACAATCCTTGTAGTTCAATTTCAGTGTACTAGTTTTCAAAATATTAATGGAATCATGTGGTAGAATTGCAGAGGTTTTTCTATTGTCAGGAAAACAGAAATTGGAAAGTTCAAAGTCAGATTCGTATTCTTCACACTGATCATCAGATATAGTACGGATCACGCCATTTTCTCTCTCGGGCCGTTTTGATGGAATGTGATACATGACATCAACTGAAGCATCGGGATGTAAAATGCTCTGATTCTTGTTATCCTCGAAAACTCTGTGAGAGTGCTCAAAATCTGCCTGATATGTGTTCTGAAGAGGAATTTTTATGGATGTACAATTCGGGGATGAAATAGAATGAACCCTTTCTCTTTCTTCTATATTTTCTTTAGAAATTGAAGACACACTCTGAGGAGATACATTTGATATTTGTTCAAAAATTTCATATTCTTCATTGTGGTTACTGAAAGGAGTTGATGTTCTGATTTTATTCACATTTTCAAAAATGTTACCAAGATTTCTAATACAATATATCTGAAGCTTTTTCCTATTTCTTACAGTATTCGCTAATGGCATTTTCTCACAAACTTGAGAATATATAGAGGAAGCGCAATAATAAGATGATTTATTTATATCTACTCTTGACAGTTTTAGATCATTTATTATACCCTTGATTTTTCTAAGAACTTAATATCAACTTTCTCTCTGATATAGCTATTTCTATTAATGATAAAATTTCTGATGTTCCCAGTATTTCTCCTGAAAATCTGGCATATTGAATGGCAATGGTGTTTTTCTGTACTTCCGAATACATGTTCTGCCATTCGTTTTATATAATCGTCGTGTACTGCTGAACACTTCAAGAAATTAAAAGATAAACCAGGATAATAGCTATTGATGAATTCTGCTAAATTTTTTATATACATTTTCTGCCGCTTCATTTTGTTATACTTGTATGAGATTGAGAGCTGAGTTTCGAGACGAGAAAAATGGTTTAATCAGAATCAAAAGTAAGAAAATGATAGTCTACAAGTTCAATATCCCCATAATACCTATCTTACCCTTATAAATAAATAACAATGAACAACCTTCATCACACTTCGAAGAAAACTCAACGACTGAATTAGCAAAGTGCGTACTGGGGTAGCCGACAGTCAGACAGGTCAACGAACTCCCAGTATTGAGACAACACAATGGTAGGTAGGGAGGGAGAAAACAAGGTGGACACGATTTGTTGTGGCGATAAAAAAAATAATTTTCTCGAAAACTGTGGAGGTGACAAGGCAAACGATTTAACTACGGTAATCAACATTAAATTCTCTATGATTTCTCTGACTTTCATGAACGCACATCTTGTGGTTCTGATTTCACGAGGGGTGTAAAGAATTGAGACGATGACCGATAAAAAAATCATTTTCTCGAAAACTATAAGGGAGACAAGAAAAACGATACCACTTCGAAATTGAACATAACATTCTCTATAATTTGTATGATTTTCATGAACGAACATTCTGGGGTTCGGATTTTACGAGGGGTATAAAGAATTGTTGATACTCGAAGAAAAAATCATTTTTTCGAAAACTGTGAGGGTGACAAGTAAAATGATTCCACTACTACAATCAGCATGAAATTCTCTATAACTCGTATGATTTTCATCAACGCACATCGTGGGATTCTGATTTTACGAGGGATGTAAAGAATTGACGACGCCCGATAAAAAAATCATTTTCTCGAAAACTGTGGGGTGACAAGAAAACAATTCCACTACGACATCCGGCATATAATTCTCTATAATTTGTATGATTTTCATGAACGCACATCATGGGGTTCGGATTTACGAGGGATGTAAAGAATTGACGACGCCCGATAAAAAAATCATTTTCGCGAAAACTGTATGGGTGACAAGAAAAACATTTCCACTACCACAATCAGCATGAAATTCTCTATAACTCGTATGATTTTCATCAACGCATATCGTGGGATTCTGATTTTACGAGGGATGTAAAGAATTGACGATGCCTGATAAAAAAATCATTTTCTCGAAAACTGTGGGGGTGACAAGAAAAACGATTTCACTACGACATTGAGCATACAATTCTCTATAATTTGTATGATTTTCATGAACGCACATCATGGGGTTCGGATTTTACGAGGAGTGTAAAGAATTGTTGTTACTCGATAAAAAATCATTTTCGCGAAAACTGTATGGGTGACAAGAAAAACATTTCCACTACCACAATCAGCATGAAATTCTCTATAACTCGTATGATTTTCATCAACGCACATCGTGGGATTCTGATTTTACGAGGGATGTAAAGAATTGACGATGCCTGATAAAAAAATCATTTTCTCGAAAACTGTGGGGGTGACAAGAAAAACGATTTCACTACGACATTGAGCATACAATTCTCTATAATTTGTATGATTTTCATGAACGCACATCATGGGGTTCGGATTTTACGAGGAGTGTAAAGAATTGTTGTTACTCGATAAAAAATCATTTTCGCGAAAACTGTATGGGTGACAAGAAAAACGATTCCATTACGGTTATCAACCTGAAATTCTATAATTCTTATAATTTTCATGAACGCACCTCTTGTAGTACTGATTTAACAAAGGGTGTGAAGAACTGACGCAATCCCCATTGAAAAAATCATTTGATCAAAAAGTCTGTTAGTGACAGAAACATTTCCGTAGAAAAGTGACGTCATCTTAAGAGGTCCCTTTCATAATATAAATTGACATGATTCCATGTTTGATATCGACTGATATCATGATGATATCGAAAGCTGTTGAATTCCAGATCACATATATATGTTGAATATTTTCGGCCACAGATTTTTAGTCCGGGTGCTGAAAAATATGTAACCCAGCCACAGATTTTAATTTTCCACTACGTCAGCATGTGTGGCTAGAAATCTGTGGATAACTTCACACCAATTGAGATTGCTAGTATCGAGTTTGTTTTTATCTGTTATCGTTTATTAAATACATTGGAGTGTTTGACATATTTAGTTGTAGTATGTAGGCTCTATTGTTATAATTTATGCAAGACTTTTTCGTGTCAAAATGTAAAGATCAGTTTATTTTCATTACTTTTTTTTTTGTCAAAATTTCAATCTTGTCAAAATCGAATTTACGTTGATTTTCCTTTTCATGTTTAGACAATGGTGTGATGTCTGATTTTAATCGTATTTGTTTGATGTTAAGTAACGTATTCTGTTTTTAACTCTACATGTTTTACATTATTTTTAAGAATATGGGTAGTAAGATCATTCTTGCAAACTTATTTTATTTTTCTTTACAGATCAAGGAAATTGAACCTTGCAGATACAGTTTATTCAGAAGAGGAAATAAGATAAAATGGCTGATGATTTGAAATTGCAATGGGAATTCAATTTAACAGAAAATATCGAAAACAAATGAAAAACTTGATATTATGTTATATAAAGATATAGATATTATGTTATATAAAGATATACCAATGGATGATTGATGAACCTGGCTAAACATTTTTGAGGGTGGGTTATATTTTTTTAAATAAAAACTACTCCTTATGACTTGCAAAAATCATCTCTTGGTATATCATTATATAGCCTTTCAGTAACACGTATACCAAATATTGACTTGGCAAAAAAAATTTATGGTGGGTTTAGATTTTTTCGAAATACAAGTATAAACTACCCCTTCGAGGACCTGCAAATCAATCATCTCTTGGTATATCATTATATAGCCTTCCAGTAACACATATACCAAAACTGAACTTGGCTAAACATTTTTGATGGTGGGTCTACATTTTTTTTCGAAAAACATGTATAAACTACCGCTTTGGCGGCCTGCAAATCAGTCATCTCTTGGTATATTATTATATAGCCTTCCAGTAATACATATATCAAAAATGAACTTAGCTGAACATTTTTTAAGGTGGCTTTTGTATTTTTGAAATATCGATAAGTATAAACTATCTCTTTGCCGGCCTGCAAATCAATCATCTCTTGGTAAATCATTAATATAGCATTGAATGAATGTGGTTTTTTGTGGAGGAACAATGTTTCTTGACATGTTTTTTGGGTAACCTTCTACAGTCCGAAAATGAAAATATAATCAGGAAAATCTATACAAGTGTACAAAGGGCAAACTAATTAGTTCACCCCGATAAGTTACTGCGTTCACCAAATTATATTTCCTATAGAAAAAATGATTCGATTTCTCAGTAACTTTTCGTTCCCTTAATATGCCTATAAAAATAGTAAAAATTCAAAAGATACTTCTCTATACAGTTTTTGATTGACGTTCCGGGGACTATATCTGCCCCCGTTCTCAAAATCTTCTAAATCTCCTTTAATTGTTTGAATAATTTGGTTTTTTTCTTGCAGAGTCTTTTTCGCTTTTTCAACTGATTTTCCTGATTATATTTTCATTTTTAGACTGTAGAAGGTTACCAAAAAACATGTCAAGAAACATTATATATAGCCTTTCAGTAGTACATATTCCAAATATCCACTTGGCTAAACATATTTTGGGGTGCACTTTGAATTTTTATCTAAAAGCATATCAAATATATCTTGGTATATCATCCTTAAGTTTTTCATTTGTGTTGTGTTCGACCATTTTCTGTTAAATTAAATTCCCATTGCAATTCCAAGTCTTCAGCCATTTGATTTAGTTGAAAATTCGAAGGAATTTTGAATCACTGATCTGCTAAATAGGGCTTTTTGAATTATTGCAAAGTTGAATATAATCTAAATTTGTAATTTAGAATTTTTAATGACTCTGTTATTGAATTACAATGAAACGAGAAGCACAATTCCTCAATTACTTCTTATTAACTTTGAGATATCACTAAAAAATGATATGAAGTTCCTTTTTTTTAAATAATCATTTTCATTTCAAATATATATTATCCATAGGGATAAGGGATTAATCATTTTTGGATACAATCCGCCAAGGAAACTGTCGTTTTGTCCAATTAAATATTCAATGTCAAATTTCAGCAAAAAGTTGTAATAAATATTGAAATACATTTTTACAGGTTTCCTGAAAAACTCCAAAAATTATCTATAATATATAATAATAAAATATGATATTGAAATGCATTGGAAATGAAATGGAAGCCCCTCCTGTTGAATTGCAAGAGGTTCGGGCTCTCTACAGATTTTCCCAACATTTTAAATATGATCTTGGGTAAAAGTAATTCAAAATAAATAAATTCTGATACAAATCACATTGAAATATTTATTTCAGTTGTATTATATATGTAATAGATTAGGATTATTTATGTTTCTTGGGTTCAATGAAAAATTATTATTATTTTACATCTCATTATATTGATTTTTCCCAAAAATATATGTCCAAAGGTTGGGTATTTTTTTTTCAGACGTAGCTCATTTTTCACATGACGTGAAGTATTGCCTTGAGTGTTCAAGAATTTGGTTTGGTTTGTACGAAGGCGTAGAAGTGCCACACTTTTTTTTATTTTACAATTCCGACTTACAAGTCGGAATTCCGACTTATATCTCGGAATTCCGACTTGTATCTCGGAATTCCGACTTGTATCTCGGAATTCAAGGCGTAGAAGTGCCACACTTTTTTTTATTTTACAATTCCGACTTACAAGTCGGAATTCCGACTTGTATCTCGGAATTCCGACTTGTATCTCGGAATTCCGACTTGTATATCGGAATTCCGACTTGTAAGTCGGAATTTCGACTTGTATCTCGGAATTCCGACTTGTAAGTCGGAATTCCGACTTGTATCTCGGAATTCCGACTTATAAGTCGGAATTCCGACTTGTATCTCGGAATTCCGACTTATAAGTCATAACAATGAAAAAACATTGAACAAATGAGATTATTATAACATATATATATATATATATATATATATATATATATATATATATATATATATATATATATTTTTATATTTTATATATTAATAATATTGTAACTAAATAAACTTAATTGGTTTTATTTTAACACTTAATATAAATTAATTTATATTATAACTACGCCACTGTATAGCTCGATCGTATGGGCTCGTTCAGACTGCCCGACTCCACTTGAGGGTTGCCTATTTATCTCCGATACAGCATTCTCGATGTTTCGAATTCGGGTAGTTGGCGACCGGCATGTTCCAATTGTTTCCAATATCGACCGTTGCTCTCCACGGCAGAGCGACTGGACTGTTCTCGAACATCTCCGGGGATGACCTCATCGCTGTCGACGGCAACGCGCGAGGCGACAGGTCCGGCCTAGGTTCGTTACATTGCCCCCTTCTTAAAGACAATTCGTCCCGAAATTTCATCCTTGGAGTGTGACGATATCGGCATGACTCCCCATATCTGCACCGTGAAGTTCGATGGAAGTAACACTCCACGGTCTTCATGATCGGTCGTGGAAGAGGGTTACAGCAAACCAAAATCTTGACGCCGCTGGATCTGAATATCGCCTCCAGCATACTTCACTCCAGTCCAACCCATCAATACCACAGGACAATTTTGGAATTGCTAGATCCACCAGATTCTGGTCCACCATAGTATCTCTTAGTTTGGTGAGACTCTTCCAGACATCTTCATAGGACGGTTTATCTTGGGAATGCCTCTTGGTAACTAGGTAGTAGATGTTTCTCTGGCCTTTCTTCAACTGTAGCACCCCACCAACTTCTGGATTCTGCCCCCGCAGTGTTTGGAGTTGACCAAATTTCTTGGAGAACACTACGGCGATGCCCCTGGACATTCGAAGATCTTCTGCCACACAGTGCGCTAGTGCGTAGTCAGCAGGCACCTCGAAAATGTCTCGTGACTCCTCTCTAGTAACCCCATTTAGAACTTTCTGCCCGTTTGAATACAAGGACATAAACTTCTCGAACGTCATATCATCCTCCGGTGGCTCGAGGGTGCGAACTTGGTCATGGTTTCCAGCGTAAGGGGCCAACCTGTTGAAATGGACGACCCTCGGTTTCCCTCGGGGTGGCTTATGGATTCGGTACACAAGGTCGTTTATCCTTTTCACGATTTTATACGGGCCTTCCCACGAGTTCCGCAACTTTGGTGATAGTTCACGACGACGTTTGGGTTGTACAGCCAAACCAGGTCATCAACCTTGAATCCTCCAGCGTCGGCCTTGATGTCATAGGTCTTCTTCATTTTATCGCTGGCACTCTGGATGTTCAACCGGACTCGTTCGTGGATGTCGTCCATTCTCTGCCGAAGTTTGCTGACGTAGTCCTCTCCCGCAGTGTCTTGTCCTGGCGGTATCCCAAACTTCAGGTCACAAGGCAGTCGCAGTTCTCGGCCCATTATAATACTAGCAGGAGTTTGACCGGTTGACTCGTGTACTGCGGATCGATAGGCCATCAGGAACAAATGAAGATACTGGTCCCAGTCTCTTTGATGGTCAGAGACAACCTTGGACAAGTGGCGGTTGATCGTCCTGTTCATCCGTTCCACCATTCCATCGGACTGCGGATGTAGGGCCGTAGTTCTTGTCTTGCGGATGTTCAGCAGTAGACATATTTCTTGGAAAAGGTTGGATTCGAAATTTCTGCCTTGATCCGAGTGCAGCTCCATTGGAATACCGAATCGACATATCCACTCTTTCACCAAGACGTCGGCGACGGTGATGGCTTCCTGGTTGGGCAGGGCATAGGCTTCCGCCCACTTACTGAAGTAGTCCATTGCCACAAGGATGTATTTATTCCCGTGGTCGGATACGGGAAACGGGCCGGCGATGTCAATGGCGATTCTCTCGAACGGGCTGCCTACGTTGTACTGACGCATCGGGGCCTTGGGTCGTATTCGAGGTCCATTGCTAGCAGCGCATACAGCGCACTTTCTGCACCAGTCCGGGACGTCAGCTTGACAATTGGTCCAGTAAAACCGTTGCCTCACTTTCTGCAGGGTCTTCGTCACTCCCAGATGTCCTCCAGCGACTCCATCATGGATTTCCCGCAGCACTTCCTCTCTTCTGTTCCTGGGAACAATTATTTGGCGTCTGTCTTCCCACCAATATCGGCCTCCAACACACGTTTCAGGATCCCATTGTCCAGAATAAGAGAGTTCCATTGTGCCCAATAGGACTTAACAGCCGGCGAGTAACCTGCAACTTCCTGCCATGATGGTCTTCGATTGCCCTTCTTCCAGCTGACAACTAAGCCAAGGTCGGGGTCTTTCTCTTGGTCTTTCTGGATCTTGCTGTCATTCCAGTTGTCATCCATTGCCGCGGTTCTACAAAGTGTTGCTTTCTCTTCTGCTCGTCGGCAATGTGAGCAATCATCTGGACATGGTCTTCGCGACAAGGCATCTGCATTCTTATGGCTAGTTCCGGCTCGATGTTCGATCTCGAAATCGAATTCTTGGAGTCTCTCGATCCAACGTGCTACTTGACCCTCAGGATTTTTGAACTGTAAGAGCCATTTGAGAGCTGCATGGTCAGTTCTCAACAGGAATCTTCTTCCATACACGTACTTGTAGAAGTGCTCCACTCCTTTACAACAGCTAACAGCTCTCGCCTGGTGACACAGTAATTGCGCTCTGGTTTGCTAAGCGTCTTGCTGAAATAACCAATGACCTTCTCCTGTCCCTCCTGGATCTGAGATAGGACAGCTCCAAGTCCCACGTTGCTGGCGTCCGTATCCAAAATGAATTTCCCTTTGGGTAGGGGATAGCTCAGTACAGGTGCGTTGATCAAAGCTCCTTTCAGCTTCCTGAATGAGTCTTGACATTCTTCGGACCACTGGAACTTTGTGTGGCCCTCCGTGAGCCTGGTCAGTGGTTTAGCGATGTTGGCGAATCCCAGCACATATCGGCGATAGTATGTGCATAAACCAAGGAAACTTCGAAGTTGGTGAATGTCTTTTGGGATGGGCCAATCCTTAACAGCTTTGATCTTCTGGTCATCCACTGCTACTCCTTCCCCAGAGACAACGTGGCCGGGGTATCGTACTTCTTTTTGGAACAGATGGCATTTCTTAGGGCTCAGCTTCAATCCGGAGTTCCTCAGTCGCAGGAATACTTCCTCCAAGTTTTTCACGTGGTCCTCGAACGATCTGCCGACCACAATTATGTCGTCGAGATACACTAGACACGTGTTCCATGAGAGTCCCTTCAGCACTGTCTCCATCAATCTTTCGAATGTGGCGGGAGCATTACAGAGCCCGAATGGCATAACGGTGAACTGCCACAATCCTGAGCCGATGGTAAAAGCAGTCTTTTCTCGATCTTCCTGAGCCAGTTCTACTTGCCAGTATCCACTCTTCAGATCAATGGTCGAGAAAATCATGGAACCAGCCAACGTGTCTAGGGTGTCATCTATTCTCGGGAGAGGGTAACTGTCCTTCTTCGTGACATTATTAAGTTGGCGATAGTCTACACAAAAGCGTGTCGATCCATCCTTTTTTCTTCACCAGTACGACTGGAGAGGACCAGGGACTGTCAGATGGTTCGATAACTCCTTCTTTTCTCATATCGCTGACTATTTTGTCAGCCTCTTCCTTCTTGGCAAGAGGAAGTCTTCTTGCTGATTGCCGGATCGGTCGGGCACCCCCAGTATCAATCTTGTGCTGGACCACATTAGTTCGACCCCCTTTTCCTTGTCCGGTATCGAAGATGTCTTAGTACTTCTTAACTAAATCTCTTAGTTTGGGCTCTTGAGCTGGTTTTATATCTTTGGAAGAGATGGCAACTAATTTTTCTAGTTCTGTGGGCAAGTTGTTGGGTTGGCTAATCGTACCTCGTACACTCCGGATCACTGAGGAAACTGACGAGCAGTGCCCCAATATTGTTCCTTTCTTCAAGGTCACTGGAAAATAATTGAATTCATGACCCTTACGGGCACAAATTTGTCAGCACGCAACAAGGTCTTCCCTAGTGCAATCCCTCGTCCAATTTTCTCATCATGAAGTTTGGGCTCGAACATCACCACGTTTCCACTGCTCGTACTCCCGTCCAGGCGAGCCTCCAGAATGGTTTCAGCCCTCTCAGGTACGCTTACATCTTCAGCCAACAACACACGGATCAACCCCTCACTTCTCTCATGAAGCACCAGCTCTTCTCCGTTGACACGTAGGACGCCGTCTTTGAAATCCAATTCAAACCCTCTGGAATTCATGATGTCCATTCCGATGATTGCATCGTCTTCGATGTCCGCTACAAGTGCCTGATGTTTCACTTCAGTGCTGCCCAAAATTATTTCAATCGGTAGCTCGCCATATACAGTAGCTGGCTCCCCTGTTGCTGTGCGTAGCTTCCAAGTTGTCAGTTCAATCCGTTCCGGTGTTCTGGCAAAGGAAGGCCCGAGAATTGTCCTAGTCGCACCTGTATCTAGCAGCATGGTGCAGGCTCGTTATTGATGAGACCGTCTACGAAGACACCTTTGTTCTGTCGTTGAAGGATAGCGACATATGCGTTGTTAACCGGGGCTTGCAGGACACATGCCGACGATTGCCCCTTCTCGTCGACCTTTTTTAGTTTTCCTGCATCGGAGTCGATGAATGTTGGACATTTGCTACGCACCATGTCCACTTTTGCCACAAGTCCGGCATCTTATCTGTCTTTTCTCAGGCAACACTTCCTTCATCACTTTTCTTATGGCAGCTTCCAAGTTAGCAGGCTCCTGTGAGTCTTCCTCAATCGTTTGAACTTTATTTTGGCTTTTGCAGCATTGTTTTGCTGCTTCGAATTCCAAAGCGCGTGCCAGTGCGTCTACGAGATGTTTTGGGACGAGCTAATATCAACGCTTGTCTGGTTTCTGGTCACGGAGTCCATCCAAGAATGCCTGAACCGCTAATCGCTCCATTACATTTTCTGGGTGGCTGGATATGCGAGACGAACCAAGCGTGCAAATGTCAGTTTCGAATTCTTGTAAGGATTCGCCCGATTTCTGGCAGCGATTTTTCAGTTGGGAGTGGTATACGTGTTCCAAAAAGGGCGTGGCCATATCGTAATTCTAGATGTTTAATCAGCTGATCATAGTCCTCCTGTTCTTGGGCGGTGAGAGTTTGTAGAATATTTGTCGCTTTCCACGTAATGCAAGTGTCAGTGCTACAGCTCTTTCCCCTGCATTCCATCCGTTTGCTTTGGCCGCTGCTTCAAACTGCCGGCGGTAATTTGCCCATGGAGTTTTTCCGTCGAACTGAGGCGGCTTCATGGAAAGCTTCCCTATTTCAGAAATGACCTTGACATCTTGTATACCCTCTTGAACTTTATCTGAGTTCAAACTCAAGTCCAGCATTGCATTTTTGTTAACCATCTCTGTGGAGAGCGCACTATCAATTCGTTTTTGCAGCTTACTGATCGATTCCTTCATTTTGTCCATTTCTGCCTCGACCCCATCTTTGATTTTATCTACCTCCGTGTTCATTTGCTCCCTAATTTTATCTATCTCTGTCTCAACGGTTCCCATTCTTTCTTCTAGAAAATTAGCCACACCACACAATTCTTTTTTTAGGCCTTCTGTGTTTTCCAGGAACTTCTCTTCCAGGCTTCTTGCATTTTCTTCCAGGCTTCTTGAATTTTCTAGAAGCTTTCTTTCCCGATTTCTAGAATTTTCTTGAAGCTTCTCTTCCAGGCTTCTTGAATTTTCTTGAAGCTTCTCTTCCAGATTTATAGAATTTTCTTGAAGCTTCTCTTCCAGATTCCTAGAATTTTCTTCAAGCTTCCCTTCCAGATTTCTAGCATTTTCTTCCAAGCTTCTTGAATTTTCTAGAAGCTTCTCTTCCAGATTTCTAGAATTTTCTTCAAGCTTCTCTTCCAGATTTCTAACATTCTCTTCCAAAGTCCTCGAATTTTGTTGCAGTTCTTCTTTCACGGATTTAGTAGTTTCTTCGAGTTTATTCATTACCAAACTCAAATCACCTCCGGGAACTTCGAATAAAAATGTTTCGGGGTCCTCACCTCCTTGTATAAGTCCTTCTGCAATTCTTTCCTGGAGTACTTGCTTTTTACCCGTTGTTTCTAGTTCCCTTTCCTCCAATTCCTGTTTCAATTCCGCTACCTTCAAATCCGCAAGGCGCACTTTTTTGAACACATTTTGTCTTTGACGAGGTATCAGTCTGTTTTACACGAAAAGTTTATCAGTTTGTTAAAAATTCACTTCGCGAATTCTTTTCCACGGGCCACCAGTCTATTGTCTGTTTCACGCGAACAGTGTATCAGTTTATATTCCCACGCACAATTGTCCACTTCGCGAAAACCGGGCCACTGTCTATTTTCTGTTTCACGCGAACAGTGTATCAGTTTATATTCCCACGCACAATTGTCCACTTCGCGAAAACCGGGCCACTGTCTATTTTGGGCGTACAAAAAGGTCTATCAATTTATTTTTCGGACTATCCACTCCACGATCACTTGTTTATTTTCAAAATCTCACTTCCGACACCAATTGTAACGTAAATAAACTTAACTTGGTTTTACTAATTTATTTAACACTTAAATATACAACTTGATTTATATTACTAACTACGCCACTGTATAGCTCGATCGTATGGGCTCGTTCAGACTGCCCGACTCCACTTGAGGGTTGCCTATTTATCTCCGATACAGCATTCTCGATGTTTCGAATTCGGGTAGTTGGCGACCGGCATGTTCCAATTGTTTCCAATATCGACCGTTGCTCTCCACGGCAGATTGACTGGACTGTTCTCGAACATCTCCGGGGATGACCTCATCGCTGTCGACGGCAACGCGCGAGGCGACAGGTCCGGCCTAGGTTCGTTACAATATATAGATATATATATATATATATATATGAAATGTAACAACGTGGGTAGACGATAGCTGCTTCCCTATTTGAGATAAGAAAAAATTACTCAAATAAAAGTTGTAGAAAGCAATGGAAGCTATGTTTCAAAAATAATTCCAACATACAGGATGATAGGATACAGGATGATAAACATGTGGATGATAAATGTGTGAGGATGATAAACGTGTGACTC
>JAFIRS010006009.1:0-44547 GCA_018342105.1 Gonioctena quinquepunctata | reverse complement strand
TTTTTTTATCTAAGAATAGTTTTATGTTAATTCATTTGTGTTTAATAGAACCCCCTCCATTTTTCTAGTTGTGAAGATAGCTAATTTAAATTTGGAACATCCTATATAGTCAATGAAAGTCGGGTTTTGACGAATGGAGTTGTCTCAAAAAAGTAGTTTTATTTTGTTTTTTGTGGTAAGGATTCAGTCTTGTAATCAGTTGGAAAATATCAATCTCTGTCGAGTTGGAACCCCCATTTGATATATTCAGTACGCTATTGGATGACAGATTCATTAAATCAGGTGTGTTGACTGTAGCAGCCACCCTGCGGGGTTCCCTCGTTGTCACATGCATGCAGCATTTAGCGTCACAGAGGAAATTTCGTGTCAATGGCTTTGTCGCGTTCACATCACTGAAAATATTCGTTGAGCGTGGTATTCGGCGAAAATGTGTATGTGTTAATTTTCGAATGAACACAAGTGGGTGAATAAATATTCATTTTCCAGACTCGCGCGATCTAAGACATGACGTTGAGCAATATTTATGAAATCTTACTTCCCAAACTCGAAGCCGGAGTCAAAACGTGGCGTTCTCAAATACTTTCCGGGCTACGGCCCGCCAAAAGTCAAAATACTGTCATTTCCCAACTCTACTCGAAACACTCAACATTCGTCTTTCTTTCAACCAAAACATCACACACGCCCCTGATCACGTGTTTTTAGGACATTTTTCTAATGAGAACTGCCTTCTTCCAATATATTCACCCTTCTCCACAATTTAAAAAAATCATATGACTCCATCTAATGATCAACAAACACATGGAGATTTTCATTTTCACGCTATTGACACCCATAATTCGGAGATCGTTACAGGTGAAATTGAAGATGCGTTTATTTGACATACAATCTCCAAATTAACTTTTTTGTATCTTTAATACATGTCATTTTGCCTTTTTCCAAATAGGTCAATATTTTCGCAAATGGAAAAGATATACTTCAAAAATAAAAATAATTGGTTTGGATGTGTGACGTACGTACAAAAAAGATAAGCTTTTGAATCTGTAACTCAGGAAATATCCTTCGTCACACATCCAAAGCAATCATTTTTTACTTTTCAGGGCAATGGAATAAAAACTTGTCTTTAAAAATGCCTTCAATTAATTATTTTATTTAGTTCTTTTCATTAAGTACGCCTTAATCTAAGCATTTTTGTTGACGCACCGTTATTATGAGGCCTTTTTTCTGTAAGTTATGAGCTATCTAGTCCTTCAATGAGGAAACCATCTAAAGATTAACTCATCCGCCATCTTGGAATTGCCAACTTCAATTTATGTATTTTAACTAAAAATCATTAATCTTCGACTAAATTCATAATCTCCAATCTCAAAAACCCCGTCATATCAATTTTGAATCGAATCGGGCCATAATTACAAAACTCTTCCGCCATCTTGAATTTGAAAAAAATGCATAATGTCCGAACCCGAGAACCCCCACATACCAATTTTAAATAGAATCGGACCATAAACACAAAGATCATCGGCCATTTTGGAGCAGTAATTTTGATTTTATGAATTTTGAAGGAAAAATTCATAATTTTTGTCCATGAAAACCCCCACATACCAATTTTGAATAACGGACCATAATCACAAAATCGTCTGTCATCACGCAGTCGCCATCTTGAATTGATAGATTTTGACAAAAACTTCATAATCTCTAAACCTGAAAACCCCCACATACCAATTTTGAATAAAATATGACCATAATCAGAAATCTCATCCTCCATCTTGGGGCCGCCATTTCGAATTTATGAATTTTGACACAAAATTAATAATCTCCGACCCCGAAAACCCCCGCATACCAATTTTGAATCGAATTGGACCATTATCATAAAACTCGTCCCCATCTTGGGGCCGCCATTTCGAATTTATGAATTTTGACAAAAATTCCATTATCTACGACCCTGAAAACTCCCCTTACCAATTTTAAAGATCGGACCATTAACACAGAGATCATCGGACATCTTGGAGCCGCCATTTTGATTTTCGTCTATGAAAACCCCCACAAAACGTGTCCGCCATCTTGAATTTTTTGATTTCGAGAAAAATTCACAATCTCCGTCACCGAAAACCCCCACATACCAATTTTAAATCGAATCGTACCATAATCACAAAACTTGTCCGCCGGAATTATGAACACCTGCCAAATTTCAGCTCCATCGGATGACGGCAAGTGCTAGACATTTTTGTAGGAATTGAACATTCAATAATTCCATGATTGTTAAAGATAAATAATATAATTCGATATACAGTCCAGAAATTTTATTATATATTGATTCAATAGAAACCAACGTAAATATTGGCCCAGACGAACCGAATATTTGGCAGCTGGATTATGTAATTTTAAAATCATATGTATAAATCCACAGAAGGAAGTATTGTGGCACCTGTACTCTAACCTTTTCATTAATATATCATTTTAGTTGATTATGTTCATGTCAGACTAGGCATATAGATAAAAAAAATGGAATTTTTTATTAATGTACCATTAAAGGACACTTGTACTTACATTCTTCACTAATGTATCCATCCAAGAGGAGTACTGTGACACCTGTACTCTATCTTTTTTCAATGTTTCATTTATTTGTTGTTTCTATTGTGATCACTGGGTAGTTGATTATGTTTATGTTAGACCAGACACTAATAGAAAAACAAAAGAAATGTTTCATTAATATATAAATCCAAAGGAGTAAGTTACACCTGTACTCTATCTTTTTTGTCAATGATTAATTTCTTGTTTATTTGTGATCACTGGGTATTTGATTATGTTTATGTCAGACTAGACAGTAAGAGAAAAAAAAAGGAATTTTTCATCAATATACAGGGTGGGGCACTCCATACGACACGGTCCCTGCAAACCAAACCATTAATATTTCCAGGAATTTCTCCATTTCATTATATTAAGGCTGCAAAAAGAAATTATTTTGGAGTCTACAGGGTGGCTAAAAAAAGTGTGACATATCAAAGTTGTGTTTTTTTGAATTGAACACTCTGTATTTCGTTGCACTTTTGAATAGGTCAGGAAAAAATAATATGATTTCATATAAGGTACTATGTACCTAACTATAACCGTTCTCGGTTTATTGATTTTTTTATGAAAATGCTAGGTACAATTGGAAACTAAATAACATCGAAATGTATAGAAATCCTCTCTTCGAATCCTGATCAAGCATAAACGAGGTTTTTTTGCTATTGATTTCGATAAAACCTGTTTCTCAATATCATACAGAATGTTCAAGAACATTGTCACTGTTTTATAATTTCGGACCAAGATAACTTTGTTATTTCAAATAGAACAACCTGTATTTTTTTGGCTGAACAATATAAAATTTAATTATTTTTCATTTCATATTGGGGTTCCCCATACCTAACCTAAATAGTTTGTCAGATATTTGCTTTTTCAAATAGTAGTTCTTATTTCAATGCAATCAAGATTGCTTTGAAACGACATTCATTTGATTTGCTCACAGAATTCTCATTGACAGTTGTTATACTTCTCTTCATCGAAAATATTTACTGTTCACTAAAATGAAGTTATCATTTACATTCATATTCTGACAGTAGTTCATTAAACAGACTATACAAATTTTATTTATTATTCAACTGAAACAACAACAAAATATGGAACATAAATGTATTTCATTCAAAGTAGGTGCTCGGAATGACGACCATCCTGTTGAATACAAAGAGCCACTCTCTCTATGAAAGACTTCTTAACATTTAATAACATTTGAGGCGTCACTCTTCGAAAAGCAGCCCTTATTCTCTCCTTCATATTTTCCAGTGTGGTTGGAGGAGTGTCGTTAACCTCATCATTCAAGTATCCCCATAGGAAAAAATCGAGGCAAGTCAAATCTGCTGATCTCGCTGGCCAATTTTGAGGTCCTCCCCTACCAATCCATTTATTCGGAAAGCACATATTCAAAAACTGTCTGACAGTGAATTTGAAATGTGCCGGAGCTCCATCCAATTGTAACCACATCCGTTGTCTGATATTCAGCGGCACATTCTCCAGAAGCTCAAGCAGATCATCTCGTAAAAATTGTAAAAAAAAATTACCATTCAAGTTTCCCTAAAAAACGTATGGTCCTATAACTTGTCTACCTATAATTCCTCCCCACACGTTAACAGACCATCTATTCTGGTGATCCAGAGTGCGGAAAAAATGAGGATTCACATCACTGTTGTGTCTGGAAGTTGTGTCTAATGGAAGATGTGTCTGTTCACTTAACCATTGTTATGAAAAGTAGATTCATCAGGAAATAAAATGGAATCCAAAAAATTTTCATCCAGAACCCATAGATAAAACTTGATTCGTCGATGGAAGTCTATTTCATATAATTCCTGGTGCATCTAATTACGGTACGGGAGAAATTTTTATTTCCTTATTACCCTAGAAATGCTCTGTCTGCTTATCCTTGTATCTTTCTCGATCCTACGTTGACTCGTATGAGGGTTTTCTATGATTGATCCCATAATAAGAAATTCATTTTCCTCATTTCCAATGATAGGTTTTGGTCTATTTGCCTCTTCATAAGCTACACTTCCAGTCCTACGAAATTGATGTAGCAATCATTTGAAAACCAACTTGTTTGGATGATTCCGGTCTGGATATTTTTGGGCATACACCTTCGACGCCAGAAGGCAATTCTCTAAACACTCACCAATCGCTAAAATCATATCTATCCGCTCTTGAATGGGATAAGTTTTCATTTTCGACGCTCATAATTCAGTGAATGTTTTGAATAACGTAAAACACAATAACTGTCAATAAGAATTCTTTCAACAAGTTGAATAAATGTCGTTTCAAAGCTATCTTGATTCAAAGAATGCATTAAAATAAGAACTACTATTTGAAAAAGCCAATATCTGAAAAACCATTTAGGTTAGGTATAGGGAACCCCAATATGAAATGAAAGATAATTGAATTTGACTAACTTTTTTGCTCCAAGTTTCGCATGGAAATATGTTAGTTATTTGTAAGGAGCCCTCTTAAATTTTAAAATTTCGAAATTGGTCAAAATTCGATCTTTTTTTGTTTTCATTTTTTCTTCCTCATGGCGGCAATTGGTTGCACATATAAAAAGAATGACATCCTGAAAATTTTAGTTCAAAGTGTACATTTTTAGAGATCGCTCAAGAATTTTCAATCTTGAGGAGTACTATAGAGTAGTCGTTTTCGAGCGACCTATAAATATTAATTATAAGGCTCTATTTTTTCCACAATCCATTAAAATAGTTATGAACCAATATAAACGATACATAAAAATACCAATGAATATATTGTTAGTAGCATACTTAGTTCATATGGATAATGTAATGAAACTGGACCCGTTTTATTGAAATATACTCGAGATATTGAATGTCTGTTCATCACACTTCGGAAACACAATACAATAATGCATTATGACAATAAAATACTCAATCACAGTTTACAATTAAAATGTACCGCGTACACTCAAAATTCATCTTGAATTCGCTAATATGAATTACTACGTCTCTCAATAAATGACTCCTCCTTTGGGGGTACAGCTGATCTTATATATCCTCTTCGTTGGCATCCAGAATCTTCGAGCGGTTGGTGGAAACATTGAGATTATTCGATGGGGAAAGCTCAACGTGATGTCGGCCAGTCGGTCGTCATATTTCTGGAACTTCACCTGAATAAAAAACCGTCACATCTTCTGGTTTGTACGGGATAAGCAACGCAGGTGCGTAGTGTACTTATTTTCGTAACAATAATTCAACCCAAAAATAGATAATGTATTTTCATACGAAAAAAAAATTGTTTTGCATTTGTTATGAACACTTTTTTATATTATTTACAATTGTAATTACACAATTCAAAATACATAACAAAAACTTCTAATTTATTTTATTTCAGTTCCATATTTCGAATTGAATTACTACTCAGAGATGATATTCGAACTGATCAATAAAAAAACAATTTTTTGAATTTTTCTATTTTTTTTTATTATCCATATTCATTAAGTATGCTATTAACAATAGATTCATTGGTAGTTTTATGTATCTCATGGTCTATATTGGTTCATAATTATTTAAATGGATTGTAGAAAAAAAATTGAGCCTCAAAATCAATATTTAAAGTCGCTCGAAAACGTCTAATCTATAGTACTCCCTAAGATTCAAAATTCTTGAGCGACCTTTGAAAATGTATACTTTGAGCTAAAATTTTCAGGATGTAATTGCCGCCACAAGAAAGGAAGAAGTGTAAAAAAAATCGAATTTTGACCATTTTCGAAATTTTAAGAATTCTTGGGGGCCCCCTTAAAAATATTCAATCCATTTTAAATTTCAAGAGGGCTCCTCAATTACAAAAAACCAACATTATCATGCGAGCCTTGGGGGAAAAAATTGTCGGTCAAAATGGGTCACCCTAATATACTAGCGGACCCGACAGACGTTGTCCTGTCCAAATTTCTATGTTCCCTAAAATGTTTTTTCCGAAAACTCTCGTCCGCGTAGAATTTCTTTTTTTCTATGTTTTCCTTTATGTTGTTCCATCTAGATTATGCTTTTGACTCCTTCCGCTTCCTGTTGTCCCGTTTTCTTGTTATCTCGTTATCCCATTTTCCTGTACCCCTTTTTTTCTTTATCCGTTTTCCCGTTATCCCCTTATCCTGTCATTCGTTTTCCATTATTTCCGTTATCCCATTATCCCGTTTTCCTGTTATCCGTTTTTTTCTTTATCCCGTTATCCCGTTTTCTCCTTATCCCCTTATCCTGTCATCCCGTTATCCCGTTTTTTCGTCATCCCGTTATCCCGTTATCCAATTATCCAGTTATCCCGTTTTCCTGTTATCCCATTTTATCTTCATCCCGTTATCCCGTTTTCCGCCTACCCTTATCCTGTCATCCCGTTATCCCGTTTTTTCGTTATCCCGTTATTCATGTTATCCCGTTTTTCTGTTATCCCGTTTTTTCTGAAGAATAAAAAAAAAATAAAAAATAGGGGTTGATCGTAGAAGGGTGGAAATTAAGAGTAATATGAATTTTTTTATTCTAAGTCTTGACAAAATAAGAATAAAAATCTCGCCAAAAAAATAGGGGTTGGTCGTAGAAGGGTGAAAATTCAGGGTTGTATGTATTTTTGAAAGCTCTATTATGAAAAAATAAAAAAAAATTAAGGGGGGACCACTCTTAACATTCAGGGGGATGATTTGTGAATCTAAACCATCCAGGGCGCCACCCAAACGCATACAAAAAAAATCATTCAAATCGGTCCAGCCGTTTAGGAGGAGTTCATATATATATATATATATATATATATATAATATATATATATATATATATATATATATATAATATATATATATACACATATACATATATATATATAATATAATATTATTATGATGCTGCTATTATTATTATTATTTTTAATTGTTATTATTTTATTTTATTAATAACTAGTCATCATAATGAAATATTTTCCCTTTGTTATGATACGTTTGATTAAATGATTTATTTTTATTTGAAAATTTTGAAAAGAAATATTTATCATAACAGTAGTAAAATATCCAGCTATGTTGCTTACTCTTTTTCAAAACTATTTTACCTGATTCTTTTACATATCCCAGCTCAGTCGGTACCCTAAGAAATATGATATTTCTCCTTCTCATGGTAGGATTCTGTGGTGCCATCTTGTTGCTCTGCTTGAAATGTTCAATGTACTGTTCTATGGAAATATTTGTGGTTATGTGATCAACAGATAAATAATGAATCCACAAAATAGTCAAATAGTTATTCTTTTATTGAATCGAATGCTTAATATACCTAGCCTGGGAATCTATCTTGATTTTAATATTTTATCAAAGTGAATAGAAATGTCAAAAAACTAGTAAATATAAAGCTTGTGAGTTATACTTAGTTTATGAGCAAGAATAAGAAATTATGTTCAAATGATTGGGTAAAAGTCATCAAAGTGTCTGACACGGATAATCTCACTCTGTTCAGTTTTGGGTTCAAAATTACCTGTTATTCGTCTCTCTTGGGTATTCTTGTGAATCCTGGAAGTGTTCTTCGGATATTGGAATTTGCAGCTTCACTGTGGTAGGGTCCCCTTGTTGTTGGCAACGTCACGAATGGGAATTTTGCTGTATTCTGAAGGTGAGTTTTTTTTGGTAGTTTCTACGCCTATTGGTCTCTGGACTGTTTAAGATTGTCAAATGGTTGATTTTCTTCCGTTCTAGGTGTATTTTCGTATTTATTGATTAGCAAAATTTGTTACAGCTTCCTTTTAAACATAATTTTTATCTCTTCTCAGAAACCTTGTTATTTTTCTTCCTGGCAACCATCACTCTTTGTTTTTTCTCACAAATTTTAGGTTTTCAGTCACTTTCTGGGACACTTTTCCTTATTCTAAGCTATTCTATGGATTTTATATACAATTTACATTTCTATAGCTAACATAATATATACAGAGTTTGTTAAAATTCATATCTGACAATTTTCTGTACTCAAATTTTTATATTTTATAATTTTTTCCTTTTTTTTTATCATACAGGATGTTCCAACTTGAATATTATTTTTGTCTACTTGAGATCTAAAATTTTATTCATGAATTTGATTTCTATATTTTTTATAGGTTCTGTGAATTAAATGTATTGTTAGCAACATGACAATAGAAAAGCTCCACTGCTGAACTCTTGAGACATCTGCGTCGACTAAAAAATGGTACAAGGCTTCAGAAAAGCAAAATGTACAGAAAAATTGCAAAACAAACATAACAGGTATTTATGTGATATATAAGTATCATAATATCACTTTCTATTTTTTTTACATTGAACAAATATTTCTATACATATTGATTTCATAGTTTCATTCACAAAGTAAATTTCCATCCAACGCTGTTCTGTAATTTCATTAGAGAGGTTCTATCGAATTTCCTATCAACGAAAACAAAATGGTATACCTACTTTCGGCGATATTTTCCCAGACTAATTATGTTCTTGAAAAATGGAGAGCTTTCAGTTCGACAGGCCAATTCCACACATACGTCCATCTTTTTGTAGAAATGAAGTTAATTTGTTTTGTTGAATAGGTTTTGTCTGGATTAGATGGCGGTAACCCTTTCTCCGGCGATCGAGCTTCAAAGGGGTCAATCACAAGACTAATGTCCTTCAAATAGAATGAGATCCGAGGATTTGGCTGAAGGATCAGAAACGTACTTTACAGGACTTACAGTGATTGACTATTAAACGCAGCGTCGCATCAGAAAATATTTACAATTCTCTCTTGTTTTTCTTGCGAAATATCCTACAAATCCTCATTATATCCTATGGCACTGTTCCGATTAAATGGTACTTTGCCATTTAATACGTTTCCTAAATGAAAATTGTATGTCATTTTCAACCAATCAGATGCTTATTTCGACATTGTTACTATGGTAACCAGCAAATTTTCTGAAAATGTTTCATCCACATTGGCATGTAGACGTACAATTATTAAGTGGAAATTTCCCGGCACATGACAGCTATCATATATTAAAAATAATATTGACAATATTTTTTATTTACTTACTTTATAAGTTGGAAATATTACAACAATTCTATACATTCTATACATTCTATAATATCATTAATTAATTTTAAATTCTTCAAAAATTCCACTTCTACCTCTCCTTTCCTAAGTGGTGAATGAAACACAGAACCGGTGTTTTTTTCAACAATATGCCTGTGTTTCATGAAATAAAAATAATACTGAGACACCAGTTTATTTCTTTGAGTATTAGATTTGTGTCTAAAAGAAGGCACAATATCACGCAGAATGTTGCCAATCTCTTTAAATAAGTTTTCTTGCTCAGGATTTAATCCAGATTCTTCCACTAGGTATGTTAGATATTTTACATTTTTATGGTACATTTTAATGTGCTGTGATTCTTTGCAAAAGGAACACAATTCATACGATTGAAAGTTCATTTCATTATCACTTTTTTACTAACTTGTGATTGTATACAATGTTATGAGGAACTTATTATGCCACAAATAAAATAGTGATTGACAGGAGTAGTGAATGTCAAATCCATGGCTAACTTAACAAAATGTTTTTTTAACCGGCAACATACGCCAACAACATTCTATTTAGAATAAAGGATAAAATATCCCGTTTTCCTGAATTATTTGAAAAGCAAATTATTACCGCTAATATAATTTTTCTTAGAATTGAACCAAAAGAATATGAAAAATATTTAAGTATATATGTATAGGTATAGTTATATATTTTTTGCTGTATATCACCTTTGTTTGTAGTCAATATTGACATTTCCCTGAAACCTAGTAAGAAAATTATATGAAATCTATTATTTTTATATAATAATGTATCTGATATTATAAATTTTATTTTACTAGGGCACGTGAAAAAAAAAATATCCCGCAATACGAACATCCACTTTCATTTTTAACCAATATTGACATTTCCCTGAAACCTGGTAAGAAAATTGTATGAAAACAATCATTTTATATAAAATTTTCTGATATTATATATTTTATTTTACTAGGGCACGGGGAAAATCAAAAAATATCTCCCGCAATACGAACGTATCCACTTTCATTTTTAGTCAATATTAACATTTCCCTGAAACCTAGTAAGAAAATTGTATGAAATCAATTAATTTTTCATAATAGTTTATCTGATATTATATATTTTATCGTATCATTGAAGATTAAGATATTTTTATATGAAATCTTTATCAATAATTATTAACATCATAAACCTACCAAAACCTACATAAAACCTTAGTTACTCATAATACATTAGTTAGCATAATTTATTACGTTAGTTACGAAAGCATAATACATGAAATACCAAATAATATAAGAACTAGTTTTCATGAACATGTAAAACAATAATTTGACAGTTTTCAAATTTGATGGATACACCTTTGCCTTTAGCGTCCACGATCATAGGTATATCCTCTGAAGATTGATTAAATAGTGTTGGCTGCAGACAATATATCGTCAGGAATATCAAAATCTTGCATGATTTTAATGAAGACTTTTTGAAATGCCAAAATGAAATGACATAAAACCTTGTTGCTTTTATTTTCGCATCGCCGTTGTCAATGATACGATAAAGCTTTGAATGTAACTCGATTATTAGCGATTTAACACCGTCTCGACTATTATAAATCGCATAATAATCTCGTTATATTAATAGCTATTATGTTACTAAGGAACGGAGAAAATCAGAAAAAAGTTTCCCCCAAAACTCCCATTACACACAGCCTTCTATTTATTCGTGAATAACGTCAAAATAAATATTTACCTAATGTTTTCTATTTAAATATAATTCCGGTATGAAATTTTCTTTCCGAATCCCCCACGTGCTTGAATTAATTGCGGGAAATTTGTCCCGTACATGAATTTTTAAAGAAAACTTTCCCTCGTCGCTTCGCGACTCGTGATAATTTTCAAGAAATTTATGTACTCAAAAAATTTCCGGCAATAATTCATGCTCTAGGGAGATTATAAGTTAAAATTTCCATTGATATCATTTCTAGAAATTATTGTTTCCACGTTAGTCATGTTATGTCAGCGTAATTTCAAATGATAGACACATAAACCCAAATAATTTGCTATGAGATAGTTGTTTTATTTTCATCGTTTGCACCATATGGGAAACTTTTTACAATCTTTTATTTAACTTGCTTCGTTCGTATGTCATTCGTTCTGTCATTTTTTCCGTTTCAAAATTTGTTATTAATTTTTGGAGCACTTGCCGACATCCGATTGAGATGAAATTTGGCAGGTGTTCATAATTCCAGTGAAAATGCCTTTTGAGATTTTTGTTAGAGGAAACAAAAACAAAATGGCGGCCCTAAGATGGCGGACGAGTTTTGTGATTATGGTACCTACTATTAAAATTGGTAAGGGGGGGTTTTCGGAGACGGAGATCGGGGATTTTTCGTCAAAATTCAAGATGGCGGCTCAAAGAGGGCGAACAAGTTTTGTGATTATGGTCCGATTCGATTCAAAATTGGTATGTGGGGGTTTTCGGGGTCGGAAATCATGATTTTTTTGTCAAAGTTTATAAATTCAATATGGCGGTTCCAAAATGGCGAATGATTTTTGAAATTGTGGTCTGATTCTATTCAAAACTTGTATTTGGAGGTTTTTGGAGTCGGAGATTATGAATTTTTTGTCAAAATTCATTAAATCAAAATGGCGGCTCCAAGATGGCCGATGATCTTTGTGTTTATGGTCCGATTCTATTCAAAATTGGTATGTGTTATCGAGGACGGAGATTATGCATTTTTATCAGAATTTACAAATTCAAGATGGCTGGCGAGTTTTGTAATTATGGCCCGATTCGATTCAAAATTGGTATGTCGGGGTTTTTGGGGTCAAAGATTATGAATTTGATCGACGATTATTGATTTTTAGTTAAAATTCATAAATTGAAGATGGCAACTCCAAGATGGCGAATGAGTTTATCTTTAGATGATCTCCTCATTGAAGGACTAGATTGCTCAGAACTTACAAGAAAAAAAGGACTCGTAATGACGATGCTTTAACAAAAATGCATAGATCAAAGCGTACTTAGGTAAGCACTGAAAGGCACAAAATAAAATAATTAATAAAAACACTTTTTAAAGACAAACTTCTTTTCAAATGCACTAAAATGTGAAAAATAATTGCTTTGGATGTATGACGTAGGTTTTTCCGGGAGTAATAGATTCAAAAGTTTGTGGCTTTTGTTGAACTGAAAACTTTGCGCGACAAGATTTTGAATCTATAACTCACGGAATAACCTACGTCACACATCCAAAGCAATTATGTTTTACAATTCAGTGCATTTGAATAAAAGCGTGTCTTTAAAAAGTTTTTGGAACGAAGTTCCTTATCGCGCGTTGCGAAAGGGGGCTAGACGGAATAAATTAAGACCAAAAGTTGTAACGACACTTTCTGCTGTAGTTGTAAGCCGTGCGGCGTGCGCGTGTTTCTCTCTCTCTCTCTCTCTCTCTCTCTCTCTCTCATAGAAAGCAAGCCAGTTATTTTTGTTTCGTCTTTCTATTTCGCATTGAACAGTGTAGTGTCGCGACGATTATTTTTGTTGAGTGTATACAGGTTTTTTGTACATAATGAATAATAATAAAAAATAATAACAATAATGAATCCTGACAGTGTTTCTGCACAAGTTCCGGATATTGCTGATGGAGTTAGGTAAGTAGAGATTTTATACAGACAATTATAAATGCTAATGTATTTTTAGCAAGTACGCATTATAACCCCTCTTTACTATTGTGCTAACCAAGTCATACGCGTTATAAGCTCTCAATTATTGTGTGTTTAGCAAGTGTACGCGTCATAACTTTAATAAATTTAAAAGCAAATTATATTTTAATATTACAATATCAATGCGTATGTACTAAAATTGAGCCTACTGATTAAGTTTATATTACATTATATTTGTTAATAATAAAAAAATATTATTATAACTAAAAAAAAAAAAATAATTACAATTCCTTCACTAATTAATCGAAAGGAACTCCGTTCCATCCGGGTGTCCTTTGACACCCTCTCAACTTTTTTTTTTATTACTTTTTTTCATTATTTATTTATTGGAAAATTTTTATTCCTGATAAAAATTGGTGCATTGCAAAAAACTTGCATTTGAGTTCCCAAAATTCTGAATTTCCAAACATGGGAGAACAAAAAAAAAGGATTTTGATCAAGAGTAAACTACCCTTATTTTCGACATTATCAGAAAATCTTATTGAAAAAGTTGTTTAGAATTAGAAACATTATTGAGATTCAAATCACAACCACCTACGCAACAAAAAATAAACCTATTTCTTATGGTTCTAGCCTCATGAAGAGTTGTATCTCATATACATCTTAGGCGCCTTCCTCATATTACTTTAATAATATTTCAATGCAAAATTTGGTCCAATTTATTATTTGTTTTTATAATATCGACGTTTGTTGAAAATGGTTTAAATTTTTACTAGTTTTTTGGTAGAAATTTTATATTTCACTCTGTATGTATGTCCATAATAGCTATGAGATTTCCTTGTTTACGATCACTTTAACCATAGTGTTACCTCAAATGATAGTCCTAATTTATGATTAAACATAAAGAAAAACCAAATTACCTGAATAATCAATCATTGAATCTTTAAATTTCCACATTGTTCTTTCCATCGCCAAACATTTCATTGTTCGTGCACAAAATTCCTTATTGACATTTTTTAAGGAAGATTTCGGTGTACTGTAACATGTTTCAATTCATCGGTATTTTAAATCGTCTTCGAGCATACACCTTCTCCTCAAGGGTACCCCCATAGAAAAAAGTTTATCCTTCCAGTATTATCGTTTATCGTACAATATTAGGAATAATTTCATATTCGATAATTTCAAATGTTAGAAAGTATCAATTAGATGGAAATCGGATGGTGGAAGAATTGGTGTCGATTATAAAGGATTGCGCTGTGATCATGAGAAGAAAAGATGGCCGAACCTAACGGATCCTAACAAGTAAGCTTTCACAAGAAACATGTTATAATGAAATGAGAGTTATAATTGAAGGGCTGCAACGAAAATTCTATCACATAGCCGCGGTAGAATTGGCCGAAAATGGTGTTCAAGATTGGCCAAAAATGGTGTTTGAGAACAAAAGCTCATAAAAATTACGGGTCATAACAATGCCAACTCTATAAAACCTTACTTAAATATTGACGAAGAACATCATTATCAAATTATCAACAGCTTGCGTGGAAATACATCTTCATCAGTTATAGAAATAAACACGTCTGGATCTTCATTTAACTATTCCCAAGCAGCATTATAGTGACGGAAACTGATACTGCAACTCCGACTCGGTGGTTATCACGTAATCACCACTAAATCTACCACTATACAGTGAGAATAACAAAATTTTTTATATGTGCATGGTTGAAGTCACGTAATTCCCAACTATGGTAGCCACTCCACAGTTCTATAACTTATTAGTGTCATTTGAGGTTTCTGAAACATTATGGCCACTGAGCAAATCACTTCAAAGGTTTTCAAACTAAAAGTGGAAAATAACCGTTGCGGTAACCATCCTGTACCACTTAAATATCACTTAGAAGTCACAGTCACTTTCAAGAGAGTATGATAGTTTCGGTGACGTTTTGGTAACTTCCAACGAAACCTTCAATATGGCAGGCACTTGATTGTGATATGTGGTGATGGTTGCCACGTTCTTCTATCTCCATAAGTGATAACCTTCACAATTCACCATTCCGCGCGATGACAAAAGCTAACCTAAGTTTTCTCAAATTATTTTATTGTTACTTACAAAAAGTTTGTTTACCTTTACGTGAAACATGAATGATTTTATTAAATATGAAATGGGTTATGCGTTTTCAATAGACAATTCTCCTTGATTCTGAAGTGACCGTGGATTGGTCCGTGCGATGACGAAAACTAACCTAACTTTTCTCAAATTATTTTATTGTGGCTCACAAAAAGTTCGTTTTATCTGTTACGTGAAATGTGAATGATATACATTCAATATGAAATGGGTTATGCGTTTTCAATAGACAATTTTCCTTGATTATGTATAAAAAGGTTATTTAAATAGATCGGATCTCTGACTTGTGCTCCTGCTTAATAGTTATACTTCAATTGTTAATTCTGTTTGCATAAATGCCATCGTTTTCATTACTTGTTAATTGATCATTGTTACTTGATAATTGTTGATTTGAGCTGCACAATCCACTATACTTGCTACATGTCCTTTTTTAACAATTAATGAATATGTACCCGCAATTTCGAGGTTAAAACTTTGAAGTGGCAGGTTATAATAGCCCGACGTGTTCGCCCCTTTCGAAGGTATAAGACCTATTGTAATTTTAAGGTTATAACTTTGAAGTGGTGAGTCATGGGCCTGCGACGTGGGTGCCACTTTTCAGTGGTGGAAAAGTTAATAATTTAGTTCCACCGGGCACTTTATGATGGGAGGAGCTTTAGATTGGTATATTTACACTTTCTGCCACTTCAAAGTTATATTCTGCAACAGTCGCCATATTTACAGGAATATTCTGGGTCGCCATTATTAGAGAAATGATCGAAATATTCAATAAAGATTTATTTGTCATCAGCACTGCATCAAACGTAGTAATTTGTTACGTTAGTATTTGTTTCAACTAACCAAGATTGATGAAACAATGTTTAAGGGCTTTAAGTACATGATTTCAGAGGCGAGTTATTTCCAAAATGTATAATGTTTCCCTTAAATAAAGTGTATTCAGATGGCCTGTGCTCACAAGCGAGCTACAACACCCATATTTCACATAAAACTTTCAATCGTTTTAATTTTATCCCGATCAGAAGTATCCAAATTCAATATACTTACTTACGCGTTTGTATGTTTATATGTTAAAGTTGATCGAGTGTTAGGAACGAATCAGGCAAAATGGAAGAATGAGGAACATTTATCACAAAAATATGTTGCTGAACAGAGATCGAGCTACATATCAGTCAGTTGTTTATGTCTAGTGTCGGCCACTACATATCTACGTTTTTGCCAGGTGACGACAACGTGGTTGGGATGTGGCTATCTGAGATCCAGGAACGTAGATCGGAACGTAGCAGCCACCAAAAAAGTGTTCCCCATTTTGGTAGCTGCCACGTGATAGAACCGTGAATATTACGTGGCAGTGGTTGTGGCCAAACACTTCAATGTTTATCCAGAATCGTGGCCGCTACGTTCCGTCCACTTAAAATGCTACTTGGGTTTTAATTGTTTTTTTTGTTAATTGTACCTTTAAATATTCCTTTAAATGCTCAATAATTTGATAACAACTTTCTTAAGCTTGTTAGACCAGGGTTGATAATTTTTGAAACAAAGAAAAATTATAGTAGAATGAGACTCATTGGGAAAGGAGGAGAATATAACAAAAATGAAAGGAAAAATAATTTACGGGCGATCTGAGGTTGGGAAGTGGAAGGGGGTGAGTTTTTAAGGGTAAAAAACGGTTTATCTCGATTTCCGGCAAAACTACAAGTCCTATGGAAAAAAGTTAGATGTAATAAAAAGGTAGGTAATAGAAAGATCTACAACTTTGGTATTCACACTTTTTCACATAATCTCAAAATTTATGTGAAAAATTCAAATAACAAAGTTTTTGGTTTTTTATTTTTACCTTTTACAAAAAAAAAAAAAAATTTACGAAATTTGGTGAAAACTTACTTTTTTAGTCCCAAACACACTGTAATTTTTTTATTTAAAATATTTATTTTTCCACCTTATTTTGACTCTAATATCGAAAAAGCACCCTAATTTTCAATCAGAAATTTTCTCGTCAAAATATCAGGTTTTTAAAAAAAGTCGGTGGGCTTTTTGTTTGTTGACATCTCTACTTTCTGATAGTGTGAAAAAAAAATACATTACTATGGTAAATGTTCTCAGAAAATGCAAAGAAATAACAGGTAGTAAGGCCCAGACCCCCTAGCCCCTTCCCCACTTTTCTATGAAATACCTTTTGATGGGCTAAAATTTTCCGTAGGTCACTCAGGTATATAAGTCATTTCGAAATAGCAATAAATAGGCATTTACGCATATAATTTAAAGAAGATTCTACAACTTTCTTAAATATTGTAGATGTCTTATTAAATTCGGATTCGAGTTTTTTTCGTTTATTTGCATTTTCTGTCATTGTAATGTACTTTTTTTTTATACCATCAGAAAGTAGAGATTTCAACTAACAAAAAGCCAACCGACTTTTTTAAAAAAACTGATATTTTGACCGGAGAATTTTCGATTGAAAATTAGGGTGCTTTTTCGATGTTAAGTCAAAATAAGGTGAAAAAATTAATATTTCAAATCAATCAAATTACAGTGTGTTTGGAACATAAAAAAAGAGGTTTTCACCAAATTCCGTGAAAAAAGAATTGTTGTAGAAGATAAAAATAAAAAACCAAAAACTTGGTTATTTGAATTTTTCACAAATTTTGAGATTATGTGGAAAAAGTGTGGATACAAAAGTTGTAGATCTTTTTATTACCTACAACTTTGCCATTCAAGGTTTTTTCCATAGGTAGTTTTGCCGGAAATCGAGATAAACCGTTTTTTACCCTTGAGAACTCACCCCCTTCCACTTCCCGACCTCAGATCGTCCGTAGATTATTTTTCCTTTCATTTTTGTTATATTCTCTTCGCTTTTCCAATGGGTTTCATCCTACTATTATTTTTTTTTTCACTTTTTACCATTTTCAAAGGCTTCAGCAATGGTCTATATAGGCAACAGACCTCCACCTACTCGCGTCGGTCTGTTTCCAAGCAATATGCTTTCGAAATTTTTTTCGAACAATTATCCATGTCCTTGGGTTATAACTACTGGAAACCATTTATGAATCCCAAAGTGAAAAGTAGGTGGGGATTGAGTTGCAGTTTTCCAAACACGAACAAACAAAAACTTTCAAGTGGAGCTAATATGAAATAATATAAAATAGTTGTTTTGAAGCGGCTTCTCAACCCCTGTTTTAATAATACTCAAGAAAACTTTCAGTAGCTTTTTTATACCTTGATGTAATTTAAACACGATGAAACTTAAACTTGGACTGAGATTCACCCTGGAAATTCCAGCAAGAAGAGGAATATAATTAATCAGATTCCTTTCGGAGATATAAACAGGATGTTCATGAAATACGAGTGATTTTTCCTTGGAGTTTTTATAATATTTATAGCTTATGTTCCATATCCAACGTTTACATTGTGTCAATGAATTATTTGGTTTCTATGGGTTTCAGTTCGGTGATCCTTCTCATTTTCGGGTTACGTCTTCCACTTTTTTATGATTGACAAAAATTGTTGGAATATTGTTATTTTGAGAAGGAGAGCTTAATCTGTTTTGAGGTATCCCACAAAAAAAAACTCATAATGAGTAGACAAAAAAGAGAGAACTAATTTTTAACCCCAGTGAACAGAAAGATATAGAAGCATTAGGACATCTCAATTGGATAAAACAATTGTCCCCAAATGGAAATTTACGCGAAATGCTCGCAACTGAAAATAATTCGAAAAAAATATGGGAGATAGTGAAACTACAAACAAATGAAAACAAATATAACTTTAGTTCTTGATAATACAATCGTAGATAAAAATTAGATCACCAACTTATTTGCTGAATATGTTACTAAAGACCTAAGATCAAAAACTATAAATAAGTTCGATAATGGAAAGGCTTGCACAGTCACTATCCATAATCGCTCATTCTTCTTCTTTGAGCCACTTAGGTGAGGAAAAATAAAATATATCATTTTCCAAATGAAAATTGAAAAATCAGTCTGCATAGACGAAGTATGAATATCTTTTTGGAAGAATGCTGTAATTTCTGATCATCTTATATCGACGATCTGTTGAATTACTCTGGTGAATGTGGGAAATTCCCGTCTTAAAAATCTCAAAAACAATTCTGGTCTTCAAGAAAGGTGATCCAGAAATTGTTGAGAATTACAGAAGTATCTCAATCCTGAATCTCATTTCAAAAAGGTATTGATGAATTCAAACTGAAGGTTTCTATACTGAAAACGCGACTCTTGATTTTGTGCAGTACAGTTACGAAAGATGGACCAGAACTTACTTGTAACGGGACTATTTTTTATTCATCCAGAGCATTTGATACCCGTGATTTTGCAAAACTGGAAACACAATTACATGTCCATGGAATTAGAGGAAATGATAGTGGAAATTGATGAATGCTCTTCTACTAAAAATCAAATTGAATTGAGGACTCCGTCTTGGGACCACTGCTTTTTTGGCTATATTGAATGATCTCCCCAGCCATATAGAAGGGGGAGATGCCGATGACACTACGATAGTGGTAACTGGCCGAACTCAAGAGGAGTTCATTGTGAAAATAAGAAATATCATCGAACAATTCACATGGTGGTGTTCAGTTAATCATCTTTTACTGAATTTATCAGAGAAAAAATAATGGAATTCTCAAAACAGCGTTCAGAAGGAGTGGGCCGATCAAATTTCGAGAAATACACCATCGAAAATAGTAAAAACACATATTTCCTGGGAACTGTGCTAGTTACAAAAATATAATGGACAGATCAGATTGAGGCGGTATGACGTAAAATGAATAGATCGTACTTTGCTATTTTCTCATTCGAAGGTATTCAAAATAGACATGTTTACTACGCTATGGTGTACTCAACATTGAGTTATGATATCATCTCCTAGGGACAAGCCACTGGATGGACCCGAGTCTTCAGATCACAAAAAGAATTCGGAGAGTCCTGTAGACAAACTTTTCAAAAATATTCAATTTTGACCACCTTTTCAAGCTTCTGATATACATAAAATGCAAAAAAATACATAACACATTCTCAGATACCACAGTATAACACACGAAATCAACATCATATATGTCAAACAAACTTCAACCATATGTTTAATAGTGTTAGTGCTAAAAAAATCTTAGACTGAGTTGAAAAAAATCTTTTAGTAAAATGTTTCTTAGACCTAGAATAATATATCAACTGATCATAAATTGACTATTTTTCTGCCTTAATATTTCTGTTATGTTCTCTTTTACATACTCTGAAATCAAACCCCAGTGTAAATAATATAATTTCAAGGTCAATTTGCAATAACAATCCGTCACATTATATTCAAGGACAAAAACGGTAAAATATATATATATATATATATATATGATATATATATATATATATATATATATATATATATATATATATATATATATATATATATATATATATATGTATATATATATATATATATATATATGTGGTGGTCCACTTACGACTATCCAATAACTCAATAAAATTATTTTTTTTTAAATCGCCGAGACAAGTCGATCTTTGTTTGGAGGGGGACACCATTTGACGAGGAGAAGATATGTTATACTTCAACCCCCTCACCCCAGAGCAACCCTCTCTATAATTTTAATAGGGAATGAGGGTCCTGTCATACATCATTGTGAAGGTAATTCAATTCTGATATTAGCAGTGCAGAATTTTCTGAATTTGAATGAGGCGCTCTCGAGATATTCGAGTTCAAATGTTCAAAATGATCTCCATTATTGTCACCCAGACAGTAGTACAGTTCAGTCGTAATTATCTACTAATTGTCTTATTTTATTTGCTCACCGAGTACACGTTTCAGTTTTTTGTTGTCAACATGATTATCAAAGAAGAAATACTAATCTCTGAGAACCATTTTTTTGTGAAATGGTGATAGTGTAGAATCGAAAAGTGACCACGTATTTCAACAATTCTACTTGTATCGCGATGGTTTACACAAAGACGAGAAAGTTGAAATGATTTTTATTTTTGCTGCTCAAAATGAGTGTGCACGAGCAACAGCTCGGATCTTCAATGAGAGACACGAGAACAGAAACGTAACTCACAAGTGAGTATTAGGAAAAATGGTTATAGAAAAAGGTTTGGGTATTTTTCGATCATTCTAAATATATCTTGGATTGATTTGTTGAAAATATGAACAGAATGTTCATAAAATCAGATGTGGAATCATCTGCGACTGAAAGATAAACTTTCTTCACTATTTCTTGACATGTTTTTTGGGTAACCTTCCACAGTCTGAAAATGAAAATATAATCAGGAAAATCTATACAAGTGTAGAAAGGGCAAACTGATTAGTTCACCCCGATAAGTTATTGCGTTCACCAAATTATATTTTCTATGGAAAAATGATTCAATTTGTCAATAACTTGCCGTTTTCTGAATTTGCCTATAAAAAAAAAAAATTTAAAAATTCAAAAGATACTTCTCTATATAGTTTTTGCTTGACGTTTCGGGGACTATATCTGCCCCCGTTCTCAAAATCTTCTAAATCTCCTTTAATTGTTTTATAATTTGGATTTTTGCTTTTTCAACTGACGGATGTCAATTGAGATCTGCCAAAAAAGTTTGAGATTGACGTATTGCTCATTTGATATATGGGGTGTTGTTCGGATCAGTTTATTAGCATTCTACCATATCTCACTTCCTCTCTGAGTAAAGGTAACCATGTATGATCCATTTCAACAGAATTTGTTGAAAAGAAGTTGTTATTGGAAAGAAGAATACAGGCCGTTTCTTTCAATTTTCTCCTCTCTTGATGTGGTTCTTTCATCAAGATTTTTGTCCTATTCCATTCAATCGTATGATCGCCATTGGATGTGAGGATATGTTCTGCAATTTTTGATCCAGTTATTTGTCGATTTCTGATGTAACTCTGATGTTCACTTTGGCGAATTTGTAATTCATTCAATTTCTCCAGAAAATGAGGGGTATTCTTTATAAAACTATATCCATTTCCAGGTAGTGGTTTCAGAATGTTGAGTAGTGTTCATGATGACTGTTGCGTTACCTTTATCAGCTGGAGGTATTTTGATCTGATTTTCTGATCGAAGAGATCTCAATGCATCTCTTTCGTATTTGTTCAAATTAATTCTAGGATGATAAGGTTGTGTTAGTGCGTTTTTGCAGTCAAGATGGAGATCTTCTAGTTAGTTTTGATGTCGAAAGTTTGTTTACTAATGTCCCTATTGATAAAACTCTAGAAATAGTGAAAGAAAGATTAGAAGATGACACATCACTGAGGACAAGAACAAAACTGGATGTCAGTGCCATCATAGAATTACTCAAACTATGCACAGAAAAAACATATTTCCAATTCAAGAACGAATTTTATCAACAAAAGTTTGGTATGGCGATGGGTTCTCCTTTGTCACCCATTTTAAGTAACATATTCATGGAATATTTTGAAGAATCTTTCGCTGGAACATTCCACAATGGTCCAAAAATATGGTGAAGATACGTGGATGATGTTTTCGCTATCTGGAATCGAAGTGAAGAAGAATTAAACATTTTCTTGGATCATATAAACGGTCAAGAACCGACGATCAAATTCACATTAGAATCAGAACAAAACAACCAACTTCCGTTTTTAGATGTCATGATCCAAAAATCATCATCCCGAATCGAAACATCTGTACACAGAAAGGAGACGCATACCAATCGATATCTACACTATTACTCAGACCATCATGCCAGTGTGAAAAAAGGCATAGTTAAATGTCTCTATAATCGAGCCCAAACGGTTTGCAATTCCAACCAGAATCTACAAGAAGAAATAAACCTCATAAAATCTGTTCTCAAGGAAAATGCATATCCAGATCAGTTTGTGGAAAAAACAATCACTGACATTGAAAACAAAAACCCATCAAACAACCAATTAACACAACCAACAGTAGTACTCCCACCACCTACACATTTCACAACCAACATAATACCTTATGTCCCCGGATTATCTGTAAAGATCAAACAAATTGGACATAGGTATGATGTGAGAACATCATTTAGAACAACAAACACACTGAGATCTATACCAACACAAACAAAACCAAAAAACGCAGAAGAAAGTACCAAAAATTGTGTTTACAACATACCTTGTTCTTGTGGTGATAGTTATATAGGTGAAACGTCAAGACCATTGGAAGTGCGCCAAAGTGAACATCAGAGTTACATCAGAAATCGACAAATAACTGGATCAAAAATTGCAGAACATATCCTCACATCCAATGGCGATCATACGATTGAATGGAATAGGACAAAAATCTTGATGGAAGAACCACATCAAGAGAGGAGAAAATTGAAAGAAACGGCCTGTATTCTTCTTTCCAATAACAACTGCTTTTCAACAAATTCTGTTGAAATGGATCATACATTTCCTCAGAGAGGAAGTGAGATATGGTAGAATGCTAATAAACTGATCCGAACAACACCCCATATATCAAATGAGCAATACGTCAATCTCAAACTTTTTTGGCAGATCTCAATTGGCTTCCGTCAGTTGAAAAAGCAAAAAAGACTCTGCGAGCAAAAATCCAGATTATAAAACAATTAAAGGAGATTTAGAAGATTTTGAGAACGGGGGCAGATATAGTCCCCGAAACGTCAAGCAAAAACTATATAGAGAAGTATCTTTCGAATTTTTAAATTTTTATTTTTTTTATAGGCAAATTCAGAAAACGGCAAGTTATTGACAAATTGAATCATTTTTCGATAGGAAATATAATTTGGTGAACGCAATAACTTATCGGGGTGAACTAATCAGTTTGCCCTTTCTACACTTGTATAGATTTTCCTGATTATATTTTCATTTTCAGACTGTGGAAGGTTACCCGAAAAACATGTCAAGAAGCGTTGTTCCTCCACAAAAAACCACATTCATTCAATATTTCGTCACTATCTTCCATCGTCAAGATAACCTCTTGCGGGGTATTCATGTTGAAAAGGGAAACATTCTCAATTGGATATTGATAAAAAGATTTTTCTGTGAATTGAAAAATCCGCGATAAAAATGAAGTTATTTTTTGTGAATGTCTAACAGAAAACAAACTTCCCCGGCTAAAGCCACGCTGGACATTGAACTACATCTGATAGATATCTTTTTATCAATATCCAATTGAGAATGTTACCCTTTTCAATATCTTGGATCTTGTTGTGAAATTCCGTGAGACTGGATCACTCGCCAATAGAAGAAAGAATAGGATGGCGTCTGTTACAAACGAGATCAATCAAATAGATGTTTCAGGAGAAGTTGCAGTTGACTCAACTTTGTCTACACGGCAACTCAGTAGCATAACAGGCATATTGAGAACTTCCATAATGAGGGTGCTAAAATTTCCTAAATTTCATCCGTATAAGTTGCATCTTCACCATGAACTGAATGAGGATGACTACGACAGACGATCTGAATTTTGCGAAAATGTTACAAGAATGATACAGAGGAACCACTGGTTCTTTAAGCATATTTGCTTCAGTGATGAGTGTTCATTTTTCTGAACGGGTTAGTGAACAGACCCGAACCCCCACCTACTTAGAGAAGAGCACACACAATGGCCTCAAAAGTTGAATGTGTGGGCAGGGACTCTAGGAAATGAAATCATTGGCCCAATATTTATCCAAGGTGATTTAGATGGTGCGGTTTATTTGGATATGCTGCAGAATCTGATTGAACCACTTATTTTGGATGCTGTTAACACGGACCTTGATGATGATGGCAATCCAAATCTATTGGCAGATAACATGTATTTCCAGCAAGATGGGGCACCACCTCATTTCCTATTACAGGTGAGAGAATGTCTATCCCAAACTTTCCCAAACAAATGGATAGGTCGTCGAAGTCCAATAGAATGGCCAGCACTCAACGGACTTGACACCCAATGATTTTTTCCTTTGGGGGTCATTTTAAATCCGTTATTTATAAAACTCAACCTACTGACCTGAACGATTTGGAAAGAAGAATAATAACTGAATGCCAGGCAATTACCAGAGAAACAGTTTCAAAGGTGCAGGAGGCATTTGAAAATAGACTCTACTACTGTCTGGGAGTTGATGGAAGTCATTTTGAACATTTTCTATGAATAATTGTTTGATAATTTGATTTCGTATCATTTATTTACTCACAATTCACCAATGTACCATTTGACCTCGAATATCTCGAGCACGCCTTTTTCAAATTCAGAAAATTTTGCACTGCTAGTAACAGAATTGAATTACCTTCACAATGATGTATGACACGAACTCATTGCCAATTGAAATTATAGCTCTGGGGAGTAGGGGGTTGCAGTATAACATATCTTCTTCTCGTCAAATGGTGTCCCCCTCCAAACAAAAATCGATGTGTCTCGGCGATTTTTTGTAAAATAATTTTTCTGAGAGTTATTGAGGGTGAATAGTGGACCACCCGGTATATATCTATCGATCTGAAATATCTTTAGTTCAGCGGCGTTGCCGCTTATATTAGAAAGTAGCAACAACTTTGATATTTTGAATGAGACCCCTGTATATTATTGCATTTTTGCTTTGCTATTGCTTTACGCTTATTTTTTATACTACTTCTCTATACCTATCTCAAGCGGTTTTCGAGAAACCATTGATTTTCATATTTTTTATGTGCAAAACATAGCTTCAATTAAATGTTGATTACTGCGGCATTTGGACTCGAACAAAGCTGAAATTATGGGTGTAGTTTACCAATGTTCTGTGCATTAGTTATGTTTGAGAAAATTCGTTCTCCATTATACAGGGTCGTTCAAAATTTGTGATTTTTCCGTTAGATACAAAAATGGTGAAAAGTATTTTTTTTTAAATGGAACACCCTGTATATTATCAAATAGCCTGGAAGAAAATTGAAGTTCCTTTTAAATGATGTATCATGTTCCTATATCTAAATAGTCTGGTTTCCGAGTTAAAAGCAAGTTTCTATAAGAATTCCGATTCTTATTTTGCCATATTTTTTATTAAATGTCATGGAATATGTCATTATGGAAATTCGACAATTAGTGCATCAATGATAAAACGGTTGCGCGTTCATTACCAAAAAATTGATCAGAAAAGAATCAAAATGGAAGGCAATAACTATTCAAACGATGTTTTGATGAAATTGTTTATCTTCATGGTCAATGTGATCAAATTATAGCGAGAACATGGAGAAGGTTCTGTGGTGTACTGAGGTGTATGAGATATAAGATGACGAACTGATTGTACAAAGAATGATTAATATACAGGTATTCCAAACTCGATGGCCTATTGGATGTTTCTGGAGATCTGAGATATAAATACTGCAGTGTTGCCACATGTACTTTAACTAATATCAACTTTCGAATTTCAAATGAAACACCCAGAGTATCATTTTTGGATTCTACTGACAAATACAAATAACTTACTGAACATGTCGTTTACTGAATATTGATAATTTTGTAATGGGATCAACTTGAATTCAAATACCTCCTTATATATTACCCACATAGGACTCAAATTCAAATTCCACCCGGAAAATATTGAATTATTTCAGTTACATCGGATGATTTGACCATATTTTATAGAGGGTGTCTGAAAAACATATTCTTGTAGGTGATTAGGAAACACGGCCATAAGTCATTTTATTTAAATGTGACACCATGTATATCATGCCAGAAACACCATGAAAATCACTGCTTGTCAAACTGAAAATTTGTTTTGCTCTTTTCTGGTCACGACACACTGCTATGATTTTCTATTCCCAGTCTAACGAATCGAAATAGGTAATTTTTACCGATTGAAGTGATTTGATCGCACAAAAAATGAGGAAATCAATGAATTTCTCGAAAACCGCTTGAGATAGGTATAGAGAAGTGTTATACAAAAATGATCGTCAAGCAATAGCAAAGCAAAAAATGCCATAGTATACAGGGTGTCTCCAATGGAGGTGAGAAAAGTGCCCAGTACTTCCAGTAGATTGGCTCTGGAGATACAATAGATACAGATGGCGGCGAATAATGTAGTTAGTTACAGCCGAGCTAAACAAGTTGAATAAAATTGACTTGATAGACATACTGGTAACGAAAAAATTACCAGTAGCAGTGAATACTGAAGTTCTGACAACATTCTTCGCAAATTGGAACAAGAATACTTGTGAATGTGAAACTTTCCATGATGCAGAGGCGAACAAAACCTCAAAGAGTGTAGGTGCAACTTCGCAAGTACAGAAGCTACAAGATGAATTAAGGTGTCTACAGAAACTCACGTATCATCTTGAAAAACGCTCAAAGACCAATAAGATCTAATTATGATATTGAAACAAATTAGCAAGTTCAATGAATTCGAGAAGCCTGGAACATGTTCCGATGAAAACCCAAACCAGATCGGCCAACCAAACATAACAAAAGAATCGAAACTCGACTGTCCTAGGCGCTCACAGAAAACCTCAGAAAGAAGCGACGAGGCAAAAAAACAACAGCCAACACAAAAACCATACATAAACGAGTCCCAGGTCAGTACAGCTAGACACTGGGCAATGACCTCTCAAAATATAAACAAATACTCGAATATTGTGATTGGAAATAATAGCACGAGTACCCATGTGGAAACAACCTCTCAAAAACTGAACAAATACTCCAATATTGTGATAATAATAAGCACGAGCACAACCCCAAAACAAGGACACCTACATGTCTGCAGGATTGATCCGAATACGAAGTTCGAAGAAATGGGAGAGTTTTTGAAGGAAACAGCACCTGACATACCATTCCATTGTGAATAATGGAATAAAAATGACAAATATGTGTCATTTAGATTCCTTTTCCAATGAAACATGTTCAAAAAGCTTACAACTCCAACATTTGACCAAAAGGAGCTGCATTACAGCGATTTGAATTAAAAAAAACGAAGTTTCAGAGGAACGGCATAACTAACCTCAACCAGATTCAGTTCAGAACCAACAGCAGTCCAGAATGAAGTATTAGCGGCAGTTTCAGAAAGCTCCGAAGCTGACGCGAATGAAAAACATTTCAAAATAATTACAGTGAACGTACAATGTCTGACTAATAAATTACTTAACCTAGAAGTGTTCACAAAAAAGAACAACCTGACATACTATGTATTCAGGAACATTGGTGCAACTGAATGAATATAAAATACATGCAAATTACTGGATACGAGCTGATATCTAGTTACTGTAGAACAAAAAAGAACATGGAGGAAGCGACAACAGCTGTTGATTGCAGTACCTTCGCTGAAGAGACGATTCTTGGGTGCTGTGCAGTGAATATGTCTGCGATAAACACTAAGTTTGTTGTAATTAGTGTCTACAGAGCTCCAAATACTAACTTGGACAAATTCATCGCAAGTTGAAAAACAGCTCTCAGCTGACACTTCACTATTTCATATTACATGTGAATAAAGGCGATTTATTATTATTATTATTAATAAATGCTGGCAACCTTTTCTGATAAGTACAGAACCATATCATCTATGCGGTGACCTTAATATTGACTATATAAAACCGTCTACAGAAAAACAATTACTAAATACCCTTTTAACTTGCTTTGATCTTAAGACTAGTGTTCCTGATGAACCCACTCGTATTGCAGTGATTGAGAGGGAATTATCAAAAACTAAAATTGATTACATCTCAACAATTTCTCAATTAGGTAATGAATCACTCAGGAGTTGTGCACACCATTTAATTCAAATCATTCATTCATGAAATAGAAAACCATTTCACCCAATATACAGATGTACGTCTGATTTCCATTCAGATATGATGAATCAACACCTCCTGAATCTGGGATTCACAGAGATGTATAATAGTAACCTGAACGTCAATGAGGCATATGATGCATTCCATGTCAACCCTGAATTTCGCCCTGAACTCAAACTGTCCGTTGAAATCGAAAGATACCGGGTTAATGAAAATATCCTCGAAAAAAGTAACAAATTGAAAAATGTGTTCAGCAGATTGAAAAATGACAGAGATTCTGAACTCTGGTATTTATGTAAGAAACAAAAACATCAATACAATAAACAGCTTAGTAAAACAGAGGAAGAATACAACTCCAAAATTATAAAAAATAGTGAAAACAGACAAAAAGCAATCTGGAGCATTGTGATCCAAAAGTTGGGAAGAAGCCAGCATAAATCAAATATTGAATTGACCTCAAATAATGAAAAAATATCTGAGCCAAAAGAAGTACCAAATTGTTTTGCATCTTATTTCGAAAATGTATGCAAAAAAATGACAAATTACCAGGATGTGAGTCAAATGAATATACAAGAACGAATCGTAACATATATCAAAGTTTCTACTTCAATCAAGTGACAGCATATGAAATACTAGATATCATCTCTAATCTAAAAAATTTAAAAAGTAAAAAAATTATCAAAACACTCAAGGAAATCATTGCAAAACCACTAGCTCATTTGATGAACTTAACTGTGGAAACAGATGGATTGAAAATAGGTAAAATCATCCCTATCCATAGAAAGCTAGACCGTGATAACCCTCAAAACTACAGACAAATAACTATATTGAATGTAATTCCTAAAATCTTTGGAAGAGCTTACTTTAACAAAATTGTCCTATGCCAGGAACAATCTGGCTTTTGATCGGGGAGGTCAACAGAATGAGCAGTATATAAGTTTTTTGACCACGTCTACAAAGACCTATATTCAGGAAGATACGTATCAGGCCTGATTATAGATCTGTCGCGTGCCTGCAGTATGCAGATCAGCTTCATCATAGAAAAACTTTATTCCTATGAAATAAGAGGCAAATCATCCGAAATTCTCAATGAGGAAAAATGATGAACAAATTGGGAATGAGAAGTCAGATCTTTTCGAATTCGAGGTAGGTCCATGTTGGGACCATTATTATTGATAGTTTTCATTAATGATTTACCCGAGCACTTGAAAAATTGTTTTGTGATGATGTTCGCTGATGACTCCTCAGTAGTGCTCTCAGCACGGTCCCCAGAAGAACTACAAGCAGTATTCTCTGAAATAATACAAACTTTCTATGAAGGGTGCACAAAAAATAACCCTGTTTTGAATCTCGATAAAAGTACTTACATAAATTTCAAATGTAGGAAAAACAGTCCTACCATATATAGAAGATATCGAACAAAAAGTTCACACAACATTTTTGGGAGTTCATTTAGATCAACATCTTTCTTGGGAAAACCATGTCGAACATGTCTCCAAGAAAATGAATTCAGCTCACTATGCAATTACACAACTGAAGAAAACACTTGAAAACAACATCCTTCTAGATGTGTACTACTCTCTGGTCTATAGTCACCTCACGTATAATGTAGTTCTCTGGGAAGACTCGGTGCACTCTAGAAAAGTACTCATTCAACAAAAAAGAATAATGAGTTAATATTTGGTATAATTTACGGAGACAGCTGTGAAGCACAAAATATCAACATTGCCATCCGTATACATATATGAAACATTGATCTACGTCAAATGTAATATAAGTGAGTTCAAGAAAAATTCAGATCAACATAAATACCCAACTAGGAACGCCGACTCTTTGTCAGTGCTGAAACACAACCTGAGTATATAAAAACTTTTTAACAAAAAATTAAACCGACAAAAAATCAACTGAAAAGCAAAAAATAAAATAAACCTTCTCAGTCTAAATGATAATTGAGCTCCTAAACCTAAGTAACTGATTTTGAGTCGGCGCCAAACAAACAATTATCGAAGATCATTATCTATGAAAGAAGTCATCAAAACGCAGCCGTGCATCTCGCTGCCATCATTTTACGCTTCACCCAATTCAATTGCTAGTTTGTTTGGCGCCGACTCAAAATCAGTTACTTACTCAATTATCATTTAGACTAAGAAGGTTTATTTTAGTTTTTGCTTTTCAGTTGATTTTTTCGTCGGTTTAATTTTTTGTTAAAAAGTTTTTATTTCTTACTTTTCAGTTCCGTATTTCGTCGGTTCAATTTTTTGTTAAAAAGTTTTTATTTTTCAATTTTTTGTGGCTTAAAACTACCAATTACTACTTACTTGTTTTTTGATTACTTCCAAAATACTTACTTACTCACTTTACTTCAACTATTACCAGTTAAATAATATGATTATCTACTTTTACTATTTGTTGTAATATAAATTATTTTCGTTGTTCTGGTTAGTTCATTTCATTACTTTGTATATCATTCCATCCTCTCATAAAATATACTGATTTTGACGGATGTGAAACAAGAATAATGTCAGTAGCGATCTGTCATTGTCAACTACGTATGTGTATGCCAATGTTCACTAGTGAAAAATCAATTATCCCCTATTTTTCGACCCGTAAGGGTGGCTAATTCCTTTCGAAATCTAAATATAAGGTATACCCTATCTATGGAAAAAAGAATCATCCAAATCGAAGAACCCAGTACAAAGTTATGCCTGATAGAATCACTTAACGGACCAGAATTCAGAGGGTGAGTGATTAATATCTTTTAAATTCAAATGGGACCAAATTCGAAGTACCGAAGAAAGAATTATCGGAATCGGACGCCTCAGTAAAAAATTATGCGTGATCATACATAAAAAAATATGATGGAAAAAAAAAATACGGGTCGAATAGAGAACCTCCTCCTTTTTGGTTTCGTCGGTTAATGAGAAATCTCCTACATTTGATGGCATCAAACTTTTCAACAAACTTCCAGAACACATAAGGAATATGGGACAATTCAAAATAACAGTGAAATTTTTTTTTGATAGAACATTTTTATTACTCGGTCGAGGAATTTACGGCTAGTAACATCGTTATGTAATCTCATTCAAATGGATACTGTGTAAATCTTTTAATATGTTGTATATGTGGCAAAATTGTATTTTAACTTTTTATTTCTCTATTTAATTATTTTAATATTTCGTGTAAATTCTATGTTCCATACTCTGCAGCCTGAATGAATATTGCAATATGTTGTATATGTTGCTAAATTGTATATTTATCCCATTAGTTCTCCATCTTAATCATCCTAATATTTTATGTAAATCCTATGTTCCAAACTCTGTAACCTGAACGACGTGTACATCCATCAAATGATGGCTCCAATTGGAAGTACTAATAAATATATTTGTCTTTGTCTAACTGATCCCTGCAAGCACCGATTCCTTGCAGGCCAGATTGCAATTTCCAGCGGGTTGTTGATTTCTACTAGGTTGTTTGTAGGTTCAATCTTCAATGGGGTATGCACAGAGAGCAGTCCTGAAGAATAAGACATTTTTCGTGGTCTATGAAATCAGATGTCTATTTGTCACCGATTTCTCTCATGCACAATATATTTATTCATATTTATGCCAACTTCTTCAATATTTTTTCCCTCACTCGATGACGAATGGTATCCGCCAGAACTATTCCAACATAATTTATTCATTTCGTATAACTCCAACACCCACTTCAGGTCGTAAATTCAGAATAGATGAACAAAGTGGCAAGTTTGGATATTTGATAAAATCAGCTCTCGATTTTACGAGCTTTCTCTCTGGAAATATTCGGCCAGGAAACAGTTAAATGTCTCGGAAAGATTATGGACTAGCTCACGATTTTATTACCAAGTAATCCAGGAAGCTCGCTTCCGTGGTGTTAGTACAGTAAAAATGGAACTTCCAAACGGAATAATTGCAAAGGTCTTGATTTTTGACAACAGAAATACTCAAACACAACTCTCTGTCCCTATCTAGATAGAACATTCGATAAATAACTTTTTCGGCGACCTCGTATTAACGAGTATGTTTAATCTACAAGAAATCGATCGGTAATGACCCCTATTAACCTTCAATTTATCTTTTAATGCATGATTGCATGTTGCAACCAAACATTCATCGAAATCGACCATTAATGACCTGTAAATGGTCGATTTGGTCCATTAATGTATACTTGTGGTATAGGCATCTAAACATACACGAATTCGAATATAATACAAATGTCAAATCAAATTATCTTCGCGCTGTCAAATTTATGTATTTTAAAATCCAAATATTGTAAGTTTCCTCCTAGTTGAAGGAAATGGATATCGAAATTTCCCGTTGACCCCAGGAACGAGGTCGACGGAAAATTTTTGTAATCAACTCGTATATTGAAATGGTGATTAATGATTTCGAACATTAATGCGCTCGCTTCGCTCTCGTGTTAAAATATCTCGATGATTAATCGCCACAATTAATACACTAGTTGATTAAATAACTATTTCCGGCGACCTTGTATTAACGAGTCTGTTCAATCTACACGGAATCGATCGTTAATTACCCCTATTAACCTTCAATTTCTATTTTGATGATTAATTGTGATATATGCAACCAAACATACACCAAAATCAACCATTAATAACTTGTCAATGGTCGATTTGGTCCATTAATGTATAATTGTGATGAAGAAAACAAAAAATGCACGAGTTCGAATATTATTCAAATGTCAAATCATATTGCCTTCGCGCTGTCAAGTTTATATATTTTAAAATCCAAATATTGTAAGTTTTCTCCTAGTTAAAGAAAATGGATATCGAAAATCTGTGATCTGTCCAATGCATTCTATTGTGTCTCACATGAACTCATCTTAGAAAAATTAGAGTATTATGGGATTAGAGGAATTCATTTTAAGCAACAGCCAGTACATTTCAGGGAAACACTGCATACTTCTTGGGATTACAATCGATGATTCTCTTAGCTGGTAAACCATATAGAAAATATGAATAGCGGGCTCTCCAGCATAATACTTCTCTTAAGAAGATTACGATGTGCTCAGAGTCCGGAAGTATTGACGCAATTATACTTCGATTTATTTCACTCCCGCATTAGCTATGGCACCATCTTATGGGAAAATTCTAACAATGCACAAAAAAATTTGAAGTCACAAAAAAAGGCCTTCCGAATTCTAGCCGGTGCAGGCTTCAGAGAACATTCTCTGTCTGTCCACTATTTATGAAAATGAGAATAATGCCTCTACCATGCATATATATATATATATATATATATATATATATATATATATTATATATATATATATATATATATATATATATATAATATATATATATATATATATATATATATATATATATATATATATATATATATATATATATACCAACTTTATGTGAAATACACTCCAATATAAGAAATTATAGTTTGATTTCTGACATTCATAAATATGAGACAAGATCAGCTGACCAATTAGCTCCACCCTTTTTGAGATTGACTAAATCAAAATTGAACACTTATCAATTTGAAACTTTATAATAAGTTAAGTTCAGAGTTGCGCTCTTCGAATGATAGGAATTTTAAGCTAAATGTTTCTAGAGTGTAGAGGAGTTTTTAAATTCGTGAAAATTCGTCGCCATATCCTAGTGTTAACTGTTTTTATTTACCATTCGAGATTTTGATAATTACCAAGTCTCTACTTGTCCTAATGCAAAACATGATTTACTGCATGATCTTTTATAAATTTATATTGTAAATATTTTCTGTTCAATGATGTGCTTAAGCCTAGATGTAAAAAGCAGAATAAATCTATTCTATATCAAAATGGAGATTAATGATTTCGAACATTGATCATTAATCGCCACCATTAATACACTAGTTGATTAAATAACTATTCCGGTGAACTCGTATTAACGAGTCTGTTCAATCTACACGAAAGCGATCGTTTTTCAATTTCTCTTTTAATGCATAATTGTGATATATGCAACCAAACAAACACCGGAATCGACCATTAATAACCTGTAAATGGTCGATTTAGTCCATTAATGTATAATTGCTATAAAGGCAACCAAACATACACGAATTCGATTATTATTCAAATGTCAAATCATATTACCTTCGCGCTGTCAAATTCATGTATTTTAAAATCCATATATTGTAAGGTTCCTCCTAGTTGAAGGAAATGGATATCGAAAATGTCAATACACTAATTGATTAAATAACTAATAATCTTTCGATTTTTCACTATGTTAGTTTTTCCACGCTTCGGATAATGGGGTTTTGGTCAATGAGAAAGCTAACTTGATTCTCAACAGTATCAACTTTCCATAACGAGTTTCATGTTCAGATTTAGTTGTATTTTTGAATAGGGGATGTGTACCAATCTTATATTTCATCTCGTAATCTGGGCCTTGGCAAGCTGGTTTCAGTCTATATTATTCTCCTTCTTATTGATCACTATGATCGAATCCAGATTTGTAATGAACTGCGTGAAGACCCTAAAGGCTTTGAAGGAAATTAGAAAGTCAAAAATTCCCGATATTGTCCTCGCAGGAAAAATGTCCCATCAAAGTAAGCTCTTCCGGAAAGCTAACTATGACATCATAAACGAGAGAATTGCAAGTATAGACTGGAATTTTCTATTAAATAACCCGAATGTTGATGTCATGGTGGGCCTTCTTTATAAAGAAATTGATGAAATTATTACGAGACACATACAATCAAAAATGACAAACAAAAACTATCCAACCTGGTTGTCATATAATACAAAGAAGCTGATAAAAACAAATCTAAATTGCACAAAAAATGGAGAATATACAAAAACGAAGAAAATTACTTGAACTTTCCGATATTGCAAAACAGATCAATACAGACTACTCCGAATACATTAATAAATTAAAAAATGATATGGCGACGGATGTGAAAAAGTTCTGGTTATATATTTCTAACAAAAAAAATAAACAAAGAATACCGTTGAGCATGTCACTGAAGGGACAAAAACTGTAAAGTTCCCAGGATATCTGCAATAGTTTTTCTCCTCGGTTTATGAAAGTGATAATACTCCATCGAATATTGCCCCAGATCTAAACTTGGCACACAGTACAATATGTTTTGACACAATAAGTAAAGAGAAAATACGGCAACAAATAAAAAAACTTGACATATCAAAAAGTTGCGGCCTCCGATTTTCATAAAATCCTGTATGGAGTCACTAATCGAGCCACTGTACATAATCTTCAATCACTCACTGAAAACGGGGGCTTTCCCCAAAAATTTGAAAACAGCCAACATGGTTCCAGTACATAAAAGCTGAAACCAGAGTCTGATTGAAAATTACAGAGGAATATCACTTCAATGAAAAAATCGCCTAACACATCTTCAACACGGGTTTTATCGGCAGCGTTCTTTCCGTTAGTAAAAGGAACGCTGGAGAATTTCGGTGTGCACGGCAACCTCCTAAGGTGGATATCATCCTACCTACGTAATAGGTGCCAGATTGTGAGACTTTAAGATAATGTATCTGAAATTACGAGTAACTTCCGGTGTCCCACAGGGATCACATCTGGGACCGCTGATGTTCTCAATGTTCATAAATGCTATTGGCTCTTGCTTTCAACATAGTTATCATTTATTATACGCCGATGAATTGAAGATTAATTCTCCGATAGAACAGAAAATATAGCAAGTTTATCTCCAACAAATTATTAATCGTTCAAATAAGTTACACCTTGATGCTAATAAATGCTCTTCTATAACTTTTTCTCGAAAAAAAAAATTTTTAATTACACCTACGGAATAGATGGTTCACCTCTGAAAAAAGTTCAACAAATGAAGGATCTAGGCTTCATTCTCGATCAAAAAATGTGGTTAGAAAGGCACTGAGAAATCTTGGCTTCTAAGTCAGAAACTGTAAAGATTTTAGAAAATCTGAAACTTGGATACTCTTATATAATTCCATTGTTCGAAGTCACCCGGAGTATGCAACACTAGTGTGGAATCCTTTATATCAAAAATACATAAATATAATAGAACAGATTCAAAAGAGGTTCGTACGCTTCCTCAACTTCAAATTCAGAGTAAACCAAAGTTTTCCTCCATATACTCCTAGCCTAAAAATATATAAAATCGATGAACTAAAAAGCAGACGAAAAATTGCCTACGTAATTTTCCTTAGTAAATTATTGAATGATGAAATTGATTCAGAATATTGTATTTAAAAACTATCTTTCAAGGCAAATATTTACTACATGCGCAATAATGATTTGTTCAAGTTGGCTCCAGTAACTAGTAATAACTCCTCGAACGCCCCATTATCACGTATGCAACAAATATACAATTACATTTTTTCTAGTCTTGACCTATTTCACTTACCCCTGTCAAAAATTAGATTTTCTTGTAGAGACATACTATGCACTATGTAGGGTAATCTGTAAACTGTATTTTTATTTGTTGATCATTATCTTTAGTTCGATCAAGCTTAACATTCCTAATGATAAATCTTGTAATTTCTGTGCGACTCTATAATTGGAACTTTTTTGTTCTGTTGAGTTTCCGAAGCTGTAAATAAATAAATGAATAAAAAAACCTTCTGTCCTTGTGTATTGATATAGACCAACCAATAGAGATATTTTCGTGACAAAAACAATACCAGGAAAACGCAAGTGTCATTGCTCAATTTGTTATTAACATTTAAATGCAAAAAATACGTTTTTTTGTTTTTTGTTGTAACATGACAACTAATGAAACAATCTAGATAGACAAGTTGTAGAGAATCAAAATGCAATGAAAATGAGCACGACTCGATCGGATTATTAGTAACGGAGAAAAACTGAAAAAACCAGAAAAAATCAGCGTTTTTTTTAAAATTCATTACTTCCCCACTTTTTGAGATGCAGTGCATCACACAGTAGTGATTGATATGCACTTTGTGTCTGAAAAATTGAGGCGCTATCGGATCATTAGTTTTGACATAATTGCAACCTGAATTTTTTAACGCACTTTATTGCAGCAGTCATGGATGCTCCGTAGATGGTCCGATTTTTCTGAAAGATTTTGATAAAAGAAGTATAGTACTACGAAACGTTCATTCTCATTTTGCGTTTGAATGCTGCGAAATAGGTGAGAAATACTTGCAAACATGACCGAAAACCAGTGAGTGCATTGAAGCGGCTCAGGATTGGGGGTAGAGCAGCTATACATACGCTTCCCCACTACTCAGCCGTTTCACGCATTCGCCCATTTTCGGCCATGTTTGCAAGTATTTCTCACCTATTTCGCAGCATTAAAACGCACGTTTCGTAGTACTATACTTCTACTCTCAAAATATTTTTGAAAAATTTAAATCGGACCACTTATGGAGCACCAAGGTCTGCTGCAATAAAGTGCGTTGCAAAATTCAGATTGCAATTATGCCAAAACTAATGATCCGATAGCCCCTCAATTTCTCACACACAAAGTACATATCAATCACTATGTCGTGGAAAGCCTGCATTGCATCTCAAAAAATGGCGGAGAATAATTTTTTTTACGCTGATTTTTTCTGGTTTTTCCTGTTTTTCTCCGTTATAGATTGCTTCATTAGTTTCCATGTTACAAGCAAAAAACAGAAAAATAAAGATTTTTCGCATTTAAATGTTTATAACTAATTCAGCAATGACACTTGCGAGTAGGAAACATAACAAGATATAACTACGGACCTTCTTCCGTATGATGGCATAGTCGGTTTCCTGCTAGTATTTCTGTCACAGAAATTCTCTATTGATTGGCCTGATATTCAATTTCTACTAGGTAGGTCCGGAAATGCTATCTTGTATATGGTTAAAGAGATAAGTGCCATGTGAAGTGGAATGAATAGAAAAATCGAATTAAACGGTTTTCTTCACATAAAGGATTTAATATAAAATTGAACCAGAAAATGGTAGATCTCAGGTGAAAAACAACTTCTTTCCTGGCAAATACCACGCAGAACGTTGAATGATATTCACCTGAAAATCCATGCATACTTCCATATAATATCAATGGACATTGAATGCAAATGTTTCTTTCTGATAAGCTCGATTATGTTTAATTCATGTCGTGTTCACCTAACAATCCGCATACCGGTTTCAGGCTTCTTGGCCCTCATCAGTACGGAGGATTTTCAGGTGAATATCATTCAACGTTCTGCGTGTTGCCAGGAAAGTAATTGTTTTTCACCTGAGATCTACCATTTTCTGGTTCAATTTTATATTGAATCCTTTATGTGAAGAAAACCGTTTAATTCGATTTTTCTATTGTATATGGTTGTTATGGCTACGCTGTCATTCGGTAGTCAGTTGATTTGTGAGTGTTTTCTCTCGAATGTTATGAGTTTCTTGTATCGCAATAACGACACCAATAAAACAAATTGCCTCTCATTGATTCAGTAGGCACTACCTCATGGTGGCAGCGAAAAAGCGCATTGGTCATTTCGTGGAAATAGCTGAAAGAAAAACGGGCAATTGGAACCAAATCAGGATAGCTACTAAAAAAAGCGGGCTATAGCTATAGGTTCAAATGAAATCTCAGAACACTGTAGTCCAGATGAAATGAAATGGTCAGGTGATCTCACTGGCCACTGGAAAGCGTGACGTGAAAAATTCAAAATTTGCTGGCAAAAGGCGACGATGTTAAAATCGCAATTCTTAACAATTTATTGGGCGATGAAGGCCTCATAATTTATAATACTTTTGAGTACACGGAAAACGAGAACAAAACAAAGAATGCCATAGTGCTTGCAGAATTTGAAGGTTTTTGCAACCCGGTGAAAAAAAAAGTTAATGAACATCTCAAGTTTTTGAAAAATGACAGACGGAGACTGTTAATCAATTCGTAACCAATCTAAGTCAACTCTCTTCAACCTGCGATTTTGCTAAATCTAGCTTATGTAGTATCATAGCGTCCATATGATACTAAATTGGCTTGTTCTTGGGATGAGATAACCGGATTCAGGAAAGACTACTGCAAGAGACTGATTCAACCATGGCTCAATAGTCTAGTCGAGAGGTGAGTTTCCTGCAAAAAATAGTTCCAAAAATATGAGCAATAGCTCATTCGATTCGGAATGCAATTCTGAGAAAGATAATTTTTTGTTTTTTTCTGCTGACGAAAATTGTTATCAACAAAAAACAATAACAAAAGAATGGGGTTGAGTTTTTTGAGAAAAACTCAAAGACTATAAGCGAAAATAGAAAAAAAGATTCTTAAAGAACAGGAAATTTTCAATAAAAGGAGTACCGACTCCCAGATTTCTATCTCCATTATTTATAAAAAAATATTTTTTTATAGGTTTTTTTCAAATTACGGTATATAAAAGTTGCAGCGCCCACTTGATTTTCTAGTTGACAAACCGCTGTAACTTTTGAACAATTGAAGATACATTCATCACTGATTTTATAGAGCATTAGTAGATCTCTTGAATAAACTTTTGAGCAAGTCCATATCTATCATGGATTCCTATTTATATGCATTTTTTTATAAAAAATTCCGTTATCCACTTCTTACAGTGCTTATACCCTTTAAACTATGAAAGTTAGCCCTTTTGTACTTCTAGACGATTTTGTAGGCTAATATCTGAATTATTAAAAAAATGTTAGTTTCAGTTATTAACATGTTCAGTTATTAATTGCTCCTGAAATACGCGGATTTATTTAAATAATGTCAACTCCATCGTGTATTCTAGCGGTGTTTAATCACATATTTGTTAGTAAATACTCAAGATATACAGTTTTTTGTGAAATTATTCATCATCCGTTTTTTCAACAATTTTTATAAAAAAATATACACCGTAATTTTAGGAAAATCTATGAAAAATATAAAAAAAAATGCATATGGTTGTTTTTGTAATTTTTAGTAGCTTCAGAAAAAAATATAATGAGATTTGGAACTTGTTTATAACAAACTGTTAACTTAAATTTTGAATTTGTCTTTTGTTCTTGTTATTCTATTGAGAAATGCCAATTATGATTTTAAAAGAAAATAAAATTCTTAACTAATTATTTAAATAATGGAAATTAAAAAAAAGATATTATAAACAATAAGAATTTTTTTTCAAAACAAAATTTCTTCTGTAAAATATTAATATCTCTAGACAAAAATGTTGGAAAAAATATTTCAAAATTATTATATTAATCAATTTGTTTATAAACAATTTATAAACAAATGAACAAAAATTTTTGTTTGCGAATGTATATGAATGCCATTGATGCAAAAACAGCAATAACAAAACATATGGTGGATACTTCACATTTCGTCCGTCTATTCAGAAATTTTGCTCCTTCCTTGGATCATAACGTCCCAGCAGATTCGGAAGAATTTCTGAAATACCTTCTAGTAGGTTTACATGAAGATTTAAACAAGGCGAGTGCAGAGATTCATCCATCACCAAACGATTTTGTTATCACGAATGATTATCAGAAAGCTTCCATTCCTTGGACAAGATATCTGTCTACTCATAATTCCAAAATTGTGGATACATTTGCCGGTCAGCTGAAGTCTATATTGAGATGTACTTTTTGTAATTACTGCTCCGTTACTTTTGAACCTTTCTGGGTACTTTAAATCCCTATTCCAGACTTGCCAAACGAAGTCGTGGATTTAACACAATGTATTGAACTGTTGACAGAAGAAGAGACTTTGACTAACGATGCGAGCCCATACTGTTCAACTTGTGGAATGAAAAGGGAATTCAAAAAGATGATTCGTATACAAACATTCCCAAAAATTTTAGTTATACATTTAAAACGTGTTTTTTCGACTGATGGCAGTGAATTGGACAATGTGACTCATTTTCCCATACAAAATTTGAATTTGGACCAATATTCTGCTCAGGATGGAATGAATACTCTTTATAATATATTCGCCATATCTAATCATAGCGGCAGCATTTCCATTGGACACTATACTGCATATTGCAAACACCCTTATTCTAATTGTTGGCACCTCTTCGATGACTGCCGTGTATTTTCCAAGATTGATTCTCTCGGCTCCCAGGGAGCATGTGTCCTTTTCTATGAGAAAGTTGATGATCTGATTTCTGATGGTGTTGTGGGTTTTTCCGGGTTTTCCTCCAACTGAAACAACAAATGCGCCATCACTTCGAGTCCCGGGCTTCAATCAAGATTTTCATCTTGATATTATTTTATATTTAAAACTTTACTCTTGTATTTTTCAATTCTGAATAAAGTTTTTTTTGTTTTGATCCAACCTGTAAACATATGGATGGAAAAAAATTTAACATTTTTTTTTCATTATCTGTTGACTTTAAAAAATTCTTATAAACAAAAAGTCAACTTTTAAAAACTTTCATCACGTGATCTTGTTAAGCATAAACATTAGAAGGGCTCCAAGAAGCGGAATATTTTTGGAGCTATTATTTAAACATTTATGCCGTGTTCTATGAAAACCGAGGTCCGAAAAATATGGACTAATTAACAAATTCCTAACTTGTTAAAAAATAAACTATTTTTTTTAACGTGACCTTGTTATTTCAAATGGTAAAAACACACCATAATTTTTTCAAATTTTTTAATTTATTTTTAATACTATAAAAAAAATATATTGTGTGGTGAACTCTCTTTAGCGGTCGCGCGGAGCCCTATATTGAGCGTCTAATTAAAATTATAAATAATGGAGATAGAGTTGCGAAATCCCAGACTTTTTTATAAAAAATTTCCTCTCCTTCAAGAATCTTCCTCATTTTCTATCGCTTATAGTTTTGGAGGTATTCTAAAAAACTGAACCCCATTTTTTTGTTATTGTTTTTTGTTAATAACAATTGCAATTTTCATCAGCAGAAAGAAACAAAAAACTCATTTTTCAGAATTGTTTTCCGAATCGAATGAGCTATTGTTCATATTTTTTGGAGACTTGTAGGTATTTTTCGCAGGAAACTCACTTCTCGATTAGTGTACAAGCCTTAAAAACTTTTTAACAAAAAATTAAACCGACGAAAGAAGGAACTGAAATAAAATGAACCTTTTTAGTAATAACTGAGCTCCCAAACTAATGTTAAGTAATAACTTTTTAGTCGGCGCCAAACAAAAAAAACAAACAAATTAGTTACGTCAAGCGAAAAATGATGGTAATGGGGTGTGCGGCAGCGGCGGCGCGTCCCTTCGCCGGATATAGCCGAAAATTTTTGAAGTCAATATCATCGAGACAGCTTCCCGAACAGGCACACACGTGAGTGCACACGTCGTTGCTAATGGTCGCTGGAGATTTCACGTTGCATTTTTATGTTATTTTGTTTTGATCATTTCTAAAGTAATTTAATGATCTTCGTTGACTGTTTGTTTTGTGGCGACTCAAAGTTAATTACTTACATTACTTAAGGAGCTCAGTTATTAAGACTAAAAAGGTTAATTTTATTTTCCGCTGTTCAGTTTCTTTTTTCGTCGTTTAATTTTTCGTTAAAATGTTTTCATCTTTTAATTTTTTGTCACTGAAATTTGCTAATTGCTATTTAATTGAATTGGATTACTTTTGAAATACTTACTCACCCATCTTACTTTAACTATTAACAGTTATATACTATAACTAGCTGGCATTACAAATTCACTCACCCCTTTAGGGACGGAATTTCTAAAAATACTGCAAAATGTATTTATTTATTTGTAACAAAGACCTCAAATAACAATTTTCATGACCCTAACTTCAAAACTAACGGAACATTCATACAAACTTCCACCCCTATTTAATTTAAAACACTGAAATACATATTTCTTCTATTCGTAACAAATACTTCAAATACCAATTTTTATGACAAAACTAACAAAATTCCTATACAAACTTCCAGTCCCAATTTCACCTCCATTTCACTCCTTTAGAGGTGTAGTTTCCAAAAACAAAGAAACACGTATTTTTTTATGTAACAAAGGCCATCCAAATACCCAATTTCCATGATTCTAACTTTAAAACATTTTACCCCTTAAGGGTTGAATTTCCAAAAACACTGAAACATTTATTATTATTTATTTGTGAAGAAGAGCCCAAATACTGATTTCCATGACTCTAATTTCAAAACCAACTGTACTTTCACTTTCAACCCCCTTCTCATCCACCTTTTCACCCCTTCAGGCATGGAATATCAAAAAATATTCTTCTGTCACAATTTTTGATCTCAGGTCCAGGGGTTTGGTGTGGGCGTTGATCGTATATCAGTCAATCAGTGAATCAGTTAGTCAGGACATGTAATTATATACAGTGAGCATCATAAGTGTTACCCCCCCTATCTAGCTCGTTACTGGACTCTTGTTAGGAAAATCGCCGAGCCACGTCGACTTTTGATTTCTACAATGTACATTTTTGTATGAATAGTTTACCCCAATTTCATCCCTTACTGGAGAGGAGCAACCCTTTCGAAAAATTCAAATAGCATGGGGTGGTGAGTGATAGCTTATTTGGAAGGGGGTTGTATTCCCTATTCAACCGTGCAAAGGAATTGACATTTGCTCCAATAATTCTTGAGTCATTATTGT
>JAFIRS010006008.1:0-44556 GCA_018342105.1 Gonioctena quinquepunctata | reverse complement strand
GATATCATCATGATATCAGTCGATATGAAACCTGGAATCATGTCAATTAATATTATGAAAGGGACCTCTTAAGATGACGTCACTTTTCTACGGAAATATTTCTGTCACTAACAGACTTTTTGATCAAATGACTCTTTCAATGGGGATCGCGTCAGTTCTTCACACCCTCCGTTGAATCAGTACCACAAGAGGTGCGTTCATGAAAATTGTAGAATTTCAGGTTGATCACCGTAATGGAATCGTTTTTCTTGTCATTTTCGAAAAATGATATTCTTATCGCGTAACAATTCTTTACGCCCCTCAAATACCAATTATGAAGAATTTGATGACGTTCACCGTAGTGAAATCGTTTTTCTTGTCAACCTCAAGGTTTTCGAGAAAATGACGGGCATCGTCAATTCTTCCCTCGTAAAATCAGATTCCCAAGATTTGCGTTGATGAAAATCATATCAATTATAGAAAACTTCATGCTGATTGCCGTAGTGGAATCGTTTTTCTTGTCACCCTTACAGTTTTCGAGAAAATGTTTTTTTTTATTATGCATTGTCAATTCTTTACCCCCTCGTAAAATCAGAACCCCAAGATGTGCGTTCACGAAACTCATACCAATTATGAAGAATTCGATGATGTTCACCGTAGTGGAATCGTTTTCCTTGTCACCTTCACAGTTTTCGAGAAAATGTTTTTTTATCGGGCATCGTCAATTCTTTACATCCCACGTAAAATCAGAAACCCAATTTGTGCGTTGATGAAAATCATACGAGTTTTATGGAATTTCATGCTGATTGCCGTAGTAGCACCTTTTTTCTTGTCACCGTTACAGTTTTCGAGAAAATGATTTTTATCGGGCATCGTCAATTTTACATCCCTCGTAAAATCAGAAAACCAAGATGTGCGTTAATGAAAATCATACCAATTATAGAGAATTTCATGCTGATTGCGGTAGTGGAATTGTTTTCTGTCACATAAGTTTCTGCGAAAATGATTTTTTATCGAGTAACAACAATTTTTATCCTTGTAAAATCAAATAAGATGTGTTCATGAATCATAATGAAAGAATTTGATGTTGTTTACTGTACACAACATCAAATTCTTTATATTTGGTATGATTTTCATGAACGCACATCTTGTGGTTTGGATTTTACAAGGGGTGTGAAGAATTGTTGTAACTCGTTAAAAAATCATTTTCGCGAAAACTGTATGGGTGACAAGAAAAACAATTCCACTTTACGAAAGATGTAAAGAATTGACGATGCCCGATTAAAAAATCATTTTCTCGAAAACTGTGAGGGTAACAAGGAAAACGATTTCACTACGGTAAACATTATCAAATTCTCCATAGTTGGTATGAGTTTCGTGAAAGCACATCTTGTGGTTCTGATTTTACGAGGGGTGTAAAAATTGTTGTTACACAATGAAAATATTATTTTCTCAAAAACTGTGAGGGTGACAAGGAAAACGATTCCACTACAGTTAACATTATCAAATTCTCCATAGTTGGTATGATTTTCATGAAAGCACATCTTGTGGTTTCTGATTTTACGAGGGGTGTAAAGAATTGTTGTTACTTCATAAAAAAATTCATTTTCTGAAAACTGTATGGTTGACAAGAAAAACAACTCCACTACCGCAATCAGCTGAAATTCTCTATAATTGGTATGACTTTCATTAACACACATCTTGGGGTTTTGATTTTACGAAAGAGTATAAGAATTGTTGTTACTCGGAGAAGAAATCATTTTCTCGAAAACTGTGAGGGTGACAGGAAAAACGATCCCACTACGGCATTAGGCATAAAATTTTCTATGATTTGTATGATTTTCATGAACGCACATCTTGGGGTTCGGATTTTACGAAGGGTATAAATAATTGTTGTTAAAAAAGGAAAAAAAAAAGTAATCAACATTGAATTCTCCATAATTTGTATGACTTTCTGATTTTACGAGGTATGTAAAGAATTGACGATGCATATTAAAAACGACCATTTTCTCGAAAACTGTGAAGGTGACAAGAAAAACGGTTCTACTATGGAAATCAACATGAAATTCTCTATAACTCGTATGATTTTCATCAACGCACATCTGTGGTTTCTGATTTTACGAGGGGTGTGAAGAATTGACGATGCACGTTAAAAAAATCATTTTTTCGAAAACTGTGGGGGTGACAAGGAAAACAATTCAATTACGGTAATCAACATTGAAATCTCTATGATGTGTATGACTTTCATGAACGCACATTTTGGGGTTCTGATTTTACGAGGTATATAAATAATTGACGATGCATAATAATAAAAATCATTTTCTCGAAAACTGTAAGGGTAACAAAAAAAAGATTCCACTACGGCAATCAGCATGAAGTTCTCTATAATTGGTATGATTTTCATTAACGCACATCTTGGGTTTCTGATTTCACAAGTAAAGAATTGTCGATGCCCGATTAAAAAATCATTTTTTCGAAAACCTTGAGAGAGACAAGAAAAACGATTTCACTACGGTGAACATTATCAAATTCTCCATAATTGGTAAGAGTTTCGTGAACGCACATCTTGGGTTCTGATTTTACGAGGGGTGTAAAGAATTGTAATTACGAGATAAAAATATTATTTTTTCGAAAACTGTAAGGGTGACAGAGAAAACGATTCCATTGCAGTAAACAACATCAAATTCTTCATATCTTGTATGATTTTCATGAACTCACATCTTGTGGTTTGGATTTGACAAGGGGTATAAAGAATTGTTGTTACTCGATAAAAAAATCTTTTTCCCGAAAAATGTAAGGGTGACAAGAAAAAAGGTGCTACTACGGAACACATGAAATTCCCTATAACTGTTGATTTTCATTAACGCACATCTTGGATTTCTGATTTTACGTGGGATGTAAAGAGTTGACGATTCCCGATAAAAAAAAAAACATTTTCTCGAAAACTGTGAGGGTGCCAAGGAAAACGATTTCACTACGGTGAACATCATCAAATTCTTCATAATTAGTATGAGTTTCGTGAACGCACATCTTGTGGTTCTTATTTTACGAGGGGTGCAAAAAGTGTTGTTACTCGATAAAAAAATCATTTTCGCGAAAACTGTGAGTGTGAAAAGAGAAACAATTCCACTGCCGCAATCAGCATAAAATTCTCTATAATTGGTATGATTTTCATGAACGCACATCTTGGGGTTCGGATTTTACGAGGGGTATAAAGAATTGTTGTTACTATATAAAAAGAATTGTTGTTACTATAAAAAAAATCATTTTCACGAAAACTGTGGGGGTGACAAGGAAAACAATTCAATTATGGTAATCAACATTGAATTCTCTAGAATTTGTATGACTTTCATGAACGCACATCTTGGGGTTCTGATTTCACAAGGTATGTGAAAATTGACGATGCATATTAAAAACAACAATTTTCTCGAAAACTGTAAAGGTGACAAGAAAAACGGTTCTACTACGGCAATCAGCACAAAATTCTCCATAATTCGTATGATTTTCATCAACGCACATCTGTGGTTTCTGATTTTGCGAGGGATGTAAATAATTGACGATTCCCGATAAAAAAAAACATTTTCTCGAAAACTGTGAGGGTGACAAAGAAACCAACTCCACTACGGTGAACATCATCAAAGTCTTCATAGTTGGTATGAGTTTCGTGAACGCACATCTTGTGGTTCTGATTTTACGAAGGGTGTAAAGAATTGACGATGCTCGATAAAAAAATCATTTTTTCGAAAACTGTTGGGGTGACAAGGAAAACAATTCAATTACGGTAATCAACATTGAATTCTCTATAATCTGTATGACTTTCATGAACGCACATCTTGGGGTTCTGATTTTACGAGGAATGTAAAGAATTGACGATGCATATTAAAAACAACCATTTTCTCGAAAACTGTAAAGGTGACAAGAAAAACGGTTCTACTACGGCAATCAGCATGGAATTCTCTATAACTCGTATGATTTTCTTCAACGCACATCTGTGGTTTCTGATTTTACGAGAGATGTAAGGAATTGACGATGCCTGATAAAAAAATCATTTTCTCAAAAACTGTGAGGGTGACAAGGAAAACGATTCCACTACGGCAATCAGCATGAAGTTCTCTATAATTGGTATGATTTTCATTAACGCTCATCTTGCGATTCTGATTTTACGAGGGATGTAAAGAATTGACGATGCCCGATAAATAAATCATTTTCTCGAAAGCTTTGAGGGTGACAAGAAAAACGATTCCACTACGGTGAACATCATCAAATTCTTCATAATTGGTATGAGTTTTGTGAACGCACATCTTGTGGTTCTGATTTTACGAGGGGTGTAAATAATTGTTACGCAATAAAAATATCATTTTCTCGAAAACTGACAAGAAAAACAATTCCATTACGGTAATCAACCTGAAATTCTATAATTCTTATAATTTTCATGAACGCACCTCTTGTGGTACTGATTCAACGAAGGGTGTGAAGAACTGACGCGATCCCCATTGAAAAAATCATTTGATCAAAAAGTCTGTTAGTGACAGAAACATTTCCGTAGAAAAGTGACGTCATCTCAAGAGGTCCCTTTGATAATATGAATTGACATGATTCCAGGTTTCATATCGACTGATATCATGATGATATCGAAAGCTGTTGAATTCCAGATCACATATGAATGTTGAATATTTCCGGCCACAGATTTTCAGTCCGGGTGCTGATAAATATGTAACCCAGCCACAGATTTTAATTTTCCACTACGTCAGCATGTGTGGCTAGAAATCTATAGATAACTTCACACCAATCTTTATAACGCATTGTACGCGAGTGACAAAACAGTTAGCAGTTGTTTTTACTGAAGGTCACAAATGATTGAGATATAGTGTCGTGCGTGCTATTTTAGTAGTATCTAATTGTCAGCGTACAGTATCGTGTTGTTATGCCACGATATGACTATAGAGGAGTATACTACGGTCTCCACGGAAAAGCTAGCTCGGAAACTAAGCGAGATAGAGGCAAGGTTACTGTGGCAAATATGATCCCCATTGAATTTTAAGCAACTTTGGTTTTGTATGTGGTCCGTCTGTCCGGATGTGGCATTTCAAATCGATATATCTCCGGAACTATTCGTGATATCGACTCGAAATTTCGTCATCTTATAGTACTCAAAACAATAGTATGTCATTAAAATATGATAAAAATCAAAAAAAGTTTTTTTCCCGGATTTATTAAATTTTTTCCCCGTCATTTATTGTGTACGCAGAACAGATCGCAAAAATAACTCAATCGATTCCATTTTCCGCGAAAGAATACATTACCGGCAAGAGGCGGTTCCTATTGGAATTGAGCCCGATCGAAAAATTCCAAGTTGGTTTTCCACGACGATTTTCCGAAAGAGATGTTTTGGTTCGAAATAAGATATCTCACGAACCAATCGACTAAATCTGAATGTTTTAATATGAGCCTCTGGAAAGTAGAAAAAAAATCAATTAAAATTTTCCCAAATTCTTAGATAATCAAATTATTTTATGCAAGTGAAAAATCAACTTAAACATAGTCTATAAAAGTCTTCTTGATTTTTTCTCCTAATTTATTAATACCATATGACTAAAAAACTAACAAAACTGAAAAAAATTTAAAATTCCCTGATAACTATGAAAAATAAAATAAAAAGTTTTGAAGATAATCCAGATTCCTAAAGAAACATAGAAAAAACCGAAAGAGTTTGTTACAGTGAAATCATTCGTTTTGATAGTTTTCACTAACAATTCTACAAGAATTATTCTTTGAGTCCATTAGTTTAGGATATATAACCAGATATAACTGTCGATGTTATAAATTTTCCCAAATGCGTGAGCCTGCTCAACATTCTTCCTCGACGTCCTTGCTTTCCCATATGCGTAAGCCTACGCATCGTTTTCCCTCGACGTTCCTGATTTCTCACACGCGTAAGCCTATGCATCGTTTTCTCTTGACGTTCTTGATATCCCACACACGTCAGCCCATGCAATTTTTAAATTTGACGTTCTTGACGTTCAAACACGTAAGAGTTGTCATAGTTTTCTTTCTCAATTGTTTATACAAAAACATTCGTTGAAGATTCTTTCCGAATTCAATAGTAGAGAAATGTGTCCAAAAAACTAACTAAATTGAAAATAATTCCAAATTCTTAGATAATTATGGAATGAACCGAAAAAGAAAGGAAGTCGAAACGAAACAATCCAGTTTCCGCAAAACACTTTAACAAATGTTTATGACTTGAAACGCGGATTATAAAATATAAAATAAATGAAATGAAAAATCGGAACGGCCAAGCCACCGCATTTTTGTATGCAGTTTTGCCGCCAAAATATTTCTTTTCCGTAGGACACCATCACCATCAGAACGCGGTTTCATAGCACATCATTTTCTTAATTTGTTTTCATAAAATTCCCCACCAAAGTTTCCTTTTGAATCGAAAAATACATATAACTTTAAAACTAAATAAATATAAAATACTAATAAATTGTTTGAGAACATCTCTACTAATATATCATCGTATACACATTTTTGGTGACCAATGAGAGTATCAATAAAGTTTTTTCTGAATTATATATAAAAAGTATTCTTTTAAATGCGGAATATAACCAAAAAAAATGGCGCCGGTAATGCCGCCATATTTTAGTTGACAGCGGAGCTGCCAACATACTCCTTCGAGAAAAATCTGTGAAAGCGGATTTGAGTAAGCTATCATTATTTTCCACTATTCAACCATGCCGTTAACTCTGGTTTATTTGTGAACTGTAAATAAACATACAATAATTTGATCCGTATTTCAAATAACAGTTCTTGAGGAGATATTAGTGGCTGATTTGTGAGAAGTTCGTGGTGAATACGCGAAATACACCCTACAATGATCTGAAGGCCATAATAGAAATGATCAAGCACCAGTTTGCCACACAAGAGAAACGATTGCTGGAAGGAAAACAAACTAGTTGAGGATGATCGACGACAAATAGAAAAACAAGAAGAGTAGAAACAGAGACAGAAAGGAAAGCAAAACGTTGAGGTTTCTCGACGAAAGGAAGAAGAACGAAGAGAGAAGGAAAAGCAGTAGGAGAAAGTCTGTCGACAAAAGGAGGAGGAACGACGACAATCGGTTGCAGACAAATTTCCGGAAAGTTTTGGTATAACAAAATCAAAACAAAAACGGCAAATAGTATTTTCCGAGCAGATAGTCCAGAAGGGCAAATCGCAGAACTGAGGAAAGAAGTTACTGCGGTATGAGAAAAAGCAAATAAAGAAGTGTGGGTGGTGCATGAGAAAACAATGCAGTATCTGGAAGAGCTAGGGGGGAAAGTTGTTTTACTGAAGATGCAAGGTCATCCTGACAAGGTTGCCACATCAAATAAACAGTTTGAAGCTGCGGCAACGGCCAATGGATGAAGAAAATGCTACTGCACTGATAGTGGCCTCGAGAGGACCTGCTTTGGCAATGTAACAGACCATCCCGAAAGACCAAGTATGGCGATCTGATCTGCTCTGGAATTGAGGTATGGCGACCGGAACGGGGCGCAGTTACAAACAGGAGGGCAGAAATCGGGTGGAAGTCTGCCGGAGTTTGAAGCAGACATCCAGAGATAGACAGAGACAGATTGCCTTTCCAGATGCCCCAGAGGATTTCAAAAAACAATCGGCGATGTAGATATTAATTGACGGAATGAGAGATATTGAAATAGAAAAAACCCTGAGATCAACACACTCAAAGGAGTGTATTGAAGCTTTGGTTCATTCCTCGGAAGAGAAAACGGCAACACCTCAAGGCAAAAATCGAAGAGCCTCAGGAAGATACGCAAAGTTACTGAATAATGCATTTGTGGGCAGAATAATGGAAAAACTGGAATGTTTTAGATGTGATAGGAGCGGATGTTCCGAAAGAGATTGCAGGGTGAGGGTACCACCACGCTCACCATCACCTGCCAGGATACCTCCATGTTATCACTCACCTACGAGGACAGGATCATCTAGAGAATCCTCGGATGAGTACCATAAATTAGCCAGCATATCGGGGCGCATGCTGGCTAGTGATAACGGAGCCCCCAGATTCATTCACGTCAACATAATGAGAAGAACTACCGATAGTTCAACCATCAGAGGAAAAGTGAACCAAGGATGTGTCATATACATTGTAGACACTGGTGCGCCAGTCTCTCTGGTCCGCAGCGATATCCTAGGACCACGTATGTCCAATTTTGTCCCACGCACGGTCACTGGAGTAAATGCACCGGTGCGAGAGAAATCTCATTTCAACCCTCGCAATACTGCGTATAATGAAAAGACTTTTCTGTGGCAGACATAGCACACGAGTTTATTATTGGAATGGATCTAACAAGTGACCATGGATTTCCTTTCAATGGTGAGCAGAAAACCATGAAATTTGGTGGGGAGGAATTCATTTCAACAACACCAGTCAAAACTGCGGATAGCACCAACTGTCAAAATACCTGGTTCATCTTAGGAGATTGTTGAGGCTCGATTAGGAGAATACCCTGGGTGCTGCGTTGGAATAGTACAGCCATGTGACCTGGCAAATTTACAAAAATGTTTGTTACACATTTACAATGCTTGTATTCAACCAATTGGGTTGGACAATGTGATCAATTTCCCTATTCGCTGTGTGCACGATAGTGGCGCTGCCTAGCGACCGCAACATTCCGGGACCCGTTAATTATTCCACAGTTATATCAAAAAGCCATGTTTTGATCATTTCTATTGATATTGAGTGAAAAATATGAAACTTTGTCGATATTTGAATGCAATTTATATTCGAAGAACTGAGAATTATCGGCCAAAGTTATTCGATACGAGCCCATATTATTAGGCAAACTTCAGTGACATTAACATCCCACAAAACATCTTTGAATGTAAGTAATTGTGTTTTATTTATTAATTTCTTCCACGAGAGTGTAATTGCATTTATTTGGCATTATTTTTCAATAGAAATATACCAATTTCCTCCAACCACTCAAAAAATCTGCAATCAACTTCATATTTTTCAGATGTCAAATATCAGTGAATACTGAAAACCGAAACCAGCAATCGATAATGTACCATTATCAAGCTCCAATCTGATTTCGCTAATCGCAAAATGCACAAAGCAACTTTTTGCGTCAAATATCAAAAATACGATAAACCAAATCCATGTACTAATTTGCTATCTAATGAGCAACGTTCTGATACTGATGATCATCAAGTTTTCCACGGTTCTAGTCTGTGCAATTTGAATTTCGCGTTGCTCTAGTTAATATTAATATAATATAAAAATAAAATTGATCTAGTGAAATCGTAATTATGCCACTTACTTTTTCCTTTCAACAGCAGCTACCCTATTTTCTTTCATGTCGATTAATGAAAAATATAAAATTCACACAAACTATTTCCATTATTTGTGCAGTTCACAACAAAAGTAATGTGACTTATTTCCTTATTAAGCTCATAAACAGTGAAAAGATGAGACGGCGAATTTGACGTGGAATTATCAAAATGAATGGGACAGTCCCGACATGTTTAACATTTCTGCCATAGCGAGCACTGCAATCCATTTGACTATCCCCACCAAGTACTTCGACATAGCCAATACTGAATTTTTTATTTGGCGCATTAAGCAGCTAAGCAGGGAATTATTATTCTGTATATACGCCATATCAAATCATAGTGGAAATATTTCCAATGGACAAACTACTTGCACTAACGCTAACAGTTGATAGTCCATCAAAAAAGAAAAAAGTTTTTTTTTTATAAGTTTTCAATGAGCCAGAAAAAAAATATTATTACCTGTTAGATATATTAGATACAAAGATTCAAAAATAATTATGTGCCATACTCTGTAGTGTGTGTTCCATGTCATGATATTCTTGCATGATGATTGAAACTGTTCTGTACTACCTCTCTGATAAAATGAACTGAGTCTTGATTTATAACTCGATACGGTTGTTTCATTAGATTATGGGCCCAGTACATGTTGCTAATAACAATTCAATTCGAGTTATCAGTTATCATAGACATTGTAGTGAATTACCTAACAAGTATACCAAAAAAGCAAAGTTCATTTTAACTCTGGATCCATCTTTGTTCATGCATATCAAAGATGCGAAGGATGCTAAAGAAGTATGGATGGAGTTAAAAAACCTATACGATAATAGTGGTTTTTCGAGAAAGATTGGGCTACTGCGTACCCTGATTCCTTTACGAATGGAAAACTGTGACTCCATGGAATCGTACATAAACCAAGTCGTCGAAACCTCTCAAAAACTACGTAGAACAGGATTTAACATAAATGAAGAATGTTTAAAGTAGAGATCCATACTTTAAGCGGTATTACCCGAAAGGTACAGCCAAATGATAATGGCCGCGGAACATTCAGGAATTATCATCACTACAAATTCCATCAAAACTAAGTTGTTGGACATGCACACATATGGTGTTGGGGTCAGTTCAGGAGTTTATGGAGAAGCGTTGGCTGTCAAATGCAAACAGTATCCGAAATATCCGAAAGATGTCAGTAGTAACAGTGTCAAATGTTAAATCCTAATGTTGCCCCAAACAAAATAATTTGTTTGAAATGTAAGCAGCCTGGACATTTCATGTCAAAATGTCTAAGTAAACAAGTTGTTGCTTTGAATGATATATTTGCAAATGGTTAATTTGAGAACACATATTGGCATATAGAGAGTGGAGCAAGTTTTCACCTATCCACAAAAAAGGATTGGTTGATCAATCAAAGGAAACCAGACCTGACAGCAATCATGGTGGTTGATGAGACTAAAATAACCGTAGAATATGCGGGTGATGTTGAAATAACAACAATGGTCGAAAAAAAACTGTTTATGTTATTATAAAAGACATGCAGTATTGAAAAGAAATATTTTTCTGTAAATTGAAAAATCCACGATAAAAATGAAGGCTAAAGCCGGGGAAGTAGTTGTTTTCCACTTCACATGGCGTTTATCTTTCACTATATGCTAGTCGGGCTTGCCACTCCTACTGAGAAGGAATCTTTTATTTAGAAACCTATCGAGGTGGGAGATTTTCGGAGTGTTTCTTTCTGTCACTAGGTACCGCCAGTTAAAAGTTTTCTTTTCCGGCATACCTATAGGTGTTATACACTCGATGATGGTTTTGGTTATGTTGTGTCTCGCTTCAGCCAGAGCTCTTCGGACCTTTGGCTGGTTGACTACTCCGTACTGATGAGGGCCAAAAAAGCCTGAAACCGGTATGCGGATTGTTAGGTGAACACGACATAAATCAAACATAATCGAGCTTATCAGAAAGAAACATTTGCATTCAATGTCCATTTATATGGAGGTATGCATGGATTTTCAGGTGAATATCATTCAACGTTCTGCGTGGTATTTGCCAGGAAAGTAGTTGTTTTTCACCTGAGATCTACCATTTTCTGGTTCAATTTATATTGAATCTTTTATGTGAAGAAAACCGTTTAATTCGATTTTTCTATTTATTCCACTTCACATGGCGTTTATCTTTCTCTATCCTTCCTTTAGTTGTTTTCTGTTAGACATTGACAAAAAATAACTTTATTTTTATCGTGGATTTTTCAATTCACAGAAAAATATTTCTATTCAATATTGAATTGAGAATGTTTCAACATGAATACCCCTCAAGAGATTATCTCGAACGATGGAAGATAGTGACTTGAGTTTATCTTCCAGTAGCAGATGATTCCACATCTGATTTTATGAACATCCTGTTCATATTTTCAAACAAACGTGCAGTATGTTCCAAATTTAAGCACAAACTGGTTATCAGTGAGCCAGCTGATCCGAGCTAATATGCAATGGTAACAAAGTCAGTTTTGTTGAAAATGGTTGACATTTATAATGCAGGAAATCTTTTGGTGGGATCAGCTGACTTGATAAATGATGTTTACAAACTGGAACAATATAAATAGTAAGTTTTGAATAAATTGCAAGGGTTATTGGAAGGGTTCATACACCAAGGACATACAAAACCAAAACAAAAAATTCATGAAGATTTTGTGACGTATATGTGTGGAGACGTCACTGACTGAGTTATCCAAATAGTGTTTCGCAAGCTCTATCAGGACCGAATCTGTTTTTTGGAGAAAAGCAATCCAGGAGGAATTGATGTCTTTCGAAGAAAACAATGCCTGGAAGCTGGTTGACTCAGAGGAGTTGTTGATAGCAAGTGGGTTTTCAAGAAAAAAGAAAATAATGTTGGTGAAGTTAAATATCGTGCAAGGTTAGTGGCCAAATGCTATACCCAAAAGTATAGCATATATTTTAATGCAACTTTTTCGCCTGTGTGTATTCAACTCTCAGATTATTGTTAGCTTTTTCTGAAAATTAGATTTGGATATCAGACATCTTGATGAAAAAACGGCATTCTAAAATGGTTTTTTGAACGAAAAAGTGTACATTAAATCGCCAGAAGGCTACAACTGTCCAGATGCTGATATAAACAAAGTTTTGAAACTCAACAAAGTTATATATGGTCTCAAGCAATCATCCAAATGTTGGATTGATAGAGTCTACTCAGTTTTGTTACAACTAGGTTACTGTAGGTCTAAACATAAACCTTGCGTTTTCATTTTTTCTAATGATGATTGGGAAACTAGCTCTTTGAAATGTGAATTGAGTTCTAGATTTGAAATAGAGGATTTAGGTATAGTCAAGGAATGTTTAGGTACGAAATTTGATCACAACAAAGAGCAGGGTATTTCATCTTTAAATCAAAAGGCATCATTTCATAAAAGAAGTTGTTGCCAATAAACAGATTGTTGTAGATTAACAAAGGTGATGTCAGCAGACATAATGAACTAAGATGTATAAAAACCCTGGTGCTTGCACTTATACCTGTAGAAGTTTCGGATCGACTTGGCGACACTTGGCCTACTTGATAATAGAGATTACTAGCATGTCAGATGGCGCCAATTTCGTTTTAGTTTCAATTCAGTAACAGGGTATATTTATTTCCTCAGCTTTCTTTTTGAGGCGAACTGTTCGCGGGTTCTAATTCTAGTTTTGCTATTGGTTGAAAAGATACATCTGTCAAACTTCAGCAATAGCAAAGCCAGAATTAGAAGCCCCCGAACATTGCACAAAGAAAGCACTGTCGTGTTGTTTTTCGTATTTTGTAACATTTGAATTTGAGGTTAACTGCATTTTGACAGGCGGAGAATTGGAAATGAAATTTTCATTAAATTGCAGAAAATATAAAATTAAATGCAAACAATATGATGAACTATGGAAATCAAGATTTTTACTTGCTTTTGGTACTGAATACAGGCGAAAATTCGAATCTGCAGCTTTATACTATCCACACAAAATACAAATGTGGCCCATTCTACAAAAAGTATCCTTACACACTACACTACCTGAAAATAAACAATTCCTCACGCACTAATAAAATGATGAACGAGTGATTTTTTAAAGAAGAAAATCAGGAATAAGCTAAGCAAGATGTAGATGGAAAACGCATAGATACCGACGAAACACTGAAAATAATTTCATATAAGATGCTGCAGATGTCAGAAATTAAGTTCTGACATTAAGCGAGAATATAGACAAACATTTTTGGACGGCGCCATCTACCACAGAGAGAGAGAAGCTCTGTTGAAGTAACAGGTGGTGTCCCCTCGAAAATCTAAACAATATCGAATCAGTTCATTCACCAGGGTTTTTAGACATCTTATAATGAACAAAGGTCTGACAGCTGAAAAACATCATAATTATATGAAATCATTAGGTGTTTGTAGCATTTGATAGATCTGAACTATTTTTTGAGGTGGTGGTGAGGTACAAAGATTCAAAAATTATTCTGTGCCATAGTCTGTATTGTATGTTACATGTCATGACGTTCTTGTATGATGATTTGAGCTGTTCTGTACTACCTCTCCGATGAAATAAAGTCAGCCTTGATGTATATCGCGATACGGTCGTTTCATTATTACCTACCAAAAGTTCATCGTTTCGCGGTTACCAAAATTTGGACAAATTCGTCAAAAAAAAGTAAAAAAAATATTTTAAAACTTTTTTTTGTTATAAAATGGCCGTCATTCAGTGGTGTGCAAAAAGTTAAAATATACACAAACACACCTAACACACACATACACACACGTATATATATATATATATACATATATATATATATATATATATTGTTATGTTCAGAAGTACGTGTTAAATGTTCAAAGATTTAAAATAAAAATTCTAACTTGAAAAAGCACATATTTTTTTTTTTCATATTTAGTAATTCATGCTAGGTTATTTTACAGTTTTTCTGAAGATTCTACCGTTTTTTCTGAAACCTTATATAATATTAGTCGATACCTATGTTTGAAATAAACATGTTTTCAACATTACAAGCAATTTGCTTAATTTATTAAATCAAATTCAAAGGAAAACTAGCTGAAAAAAGATTTTAAAATAGTAAAAAAATTTAGTAAAACAAAAATACGTTTTTGTTATGATGTCTGATTGTGAAAATAAATAGATAAATAATAAAATAAAATAAACCACAATCACCCCATCATAACAATATATACATATATATAATCTGGTAGAATAATAATAAGGTCAAACTCTAGATATTTCACCGTTTCTTCTTCTCTTTCTACTCAATACACGCGTAGTAGTCTTATGATTTGAGAAGTGAAAATATATGTTATGAGAATAATTATACTATAAAAAACGATTCAACATTGAACTTATGAATGATAATTGTTGAAAATAGTTAATAATTGATTACAATTCATTGAAAAGTGTTGAGAGGTAAGTGAAAACACAATGGAAGTGGTAATCATATGTAATTCGTTCCCAATTGTTCGCCTTATTGAAAAATATTGACTAAATAATTCTAATCCCCTGAGTGTGATATTTTTAATTTTATGGTACTCTTTTCACTAAGTTTATCGATCGTCATGTGCGCTCAAGAAATATGTTCAGTTTTTAGTATAATTCGTAATTAATTTTCTATTTAAGATCATATATATATATATATATATATATATATATATATATATATATATATATATATATATATATATATATATATATATATATATATATATATACAGGGTGTAACTGAATAAGTGTAAAACATTTAAGGAGGTGATTCCTCATCGAAAAAAAGATAGGATCTTTCATATAAAGAAACTTCATTGGAGCATCCCTTGTTAAGATACAGCCCCTTAAAGGGGTACATAAAATTTGTATAACAATTTTTTCACAATCACTGAAAAAGTTACAATATTGAAATTAACCTGACGTTTTGTACTACCAAAAGACACTTAGCCAGTAATTTATTTGGTTTACCCCATGGTTGTAAGGTGAAAAACGCAACCCCTAAAATTTATTTCCAATGTAACTTTTTGTCTTATTATTTGTTTACCATTTAAAAATTTATTTCCGATAGCCTGTTTCATTCTAAACAAAAAATGTCTCTTGGGTTTTTGCCCAAAATAAACCAGTAAGCAGCAAAACATTATTTTACGAACAACTACAGAGATACATCGTCATAAATGCGAAAATACGAAACTAATCTATCTAGTAGGTCGCTATTAGCGATAGTGACAATTAAATTGGTATGACGCTGTCAGTTTGGGAATTTTCGAAATTGAATTAATACTAATTGTGTGTTGTTGTTCTGTTCTTAATTTGTTACTTTAATAATTCACTTGTTAATAAAATGGCATACACAAATGAGGAAATGGCTGATATGCATTACGTTTACGGTCTGTCGCAGGGGAATGGGTTAGAAGCTTCTAGAAGATATGCTGAAATGTATCCTCAACGGCAGCATCCTTCACATAGAATATTTGCTCGACTTCATCAACGATTACGAGAATATGGTTCATTCGACAAAAGAACGCAGGATTGTGGTCGCCATCGAGAAATACGAACACCACAGCTTGAGGAAGCAGTACTTAATTTGATTGAAGAACAACCTACTACCAGTACTAGAAAGATTGCTTTCCAGCTAAATGTTGATCATATGACGGTATTTCGAATTTTAAAGGAACAACTCTTATACCCTTACCATCTGCAACGAGTACAGGCACTGTTACCGCGAGACTTTCCGAACCGTCTTGAATTTTGCAATTGGATGCTGGAAATGATTAGAAGAAATTGTGACTTTCTGAAGACGATAGAATTCACAGACGAATGTAGTTTTTCTCGGGACAAGATTATTAATTTTCATAATTACCACATATGGGCTGATGAAAACCCTCACGCTATTGTCGAAACTAGCCATCAAGAACAGTTTCTCTTAACGTGTGGCTCGGAGTTATTGGGGATGATTTAATTGGGCCTCATTTTCTACCTCCTCGATTAAATGGTGAGGCATACGTTCAATTTTAAGAGAAGTGCATCCAGTACTGCTGGAGGAAGTTCCTTTGGGCGTCAGAAGGGATATGTTTTTATGCATGATGGGGCTCCCGCCCATTTTAGTCAAGTAGCACGTCAGCATTTAACTGAAACATATGCAAATCAGTGGATAGGTCGAGGAGGACCACATAAATGGCCCGCTCGATCCCCGGATCTCAATCCTCTCGATTTCTATTTGGGGCCATTCACAGCATTTGGTATATCGTACTCCTGTTCGCGATGTAGAGGACTTAAGAAACCGCATCATCGATGCGTGCAGGGTAATCAGAGAGACTCCAGGAATATTTGAGCGAATACGTGGCTCAATGCGCCGACGTCTAGACGCATGCGTAATGTTTGAAGGTAGACATATTGAACATTCACTATGATTTCTACATGTTGTGTGTTTTGTTATTAATAACTTAGTTTTGTTTATTACCCTTTAATCGTTTAATGCAGGTACTAACTACAAAATAACAATAAATCCAGTTCGCATTTATGACGATGTATCTCTGTAGTTGTTCGTAAAATAATGTTTTGCTGCTTACTGGTTTATTTTGGGCAAAAACCCAGAGACATTTTTTGTTTAGAATGAAACAGGCTATCGGAAATAAATTTTTTATTGGTAAACAAATAATAAGCCAAATAGTTACATTGGAAATAAATTTTAGGGGTTGCGTTTTTCACACCTTACAACCATGGGGTAAACCAAATAAATTACTGGCTAAGTGTCTTTTGGTAGTACAAAACGTCAGGTTAATTTCAATATTGTAACTTTTTCAGTGCTTGTGAAAAAAATTGTTATACAAATTTTATGTACCCCCTTTAAGGGGCTGTATCTTAACAAGGGATGCTTCAATGAAGTTTCTTTATATGAAAGATCCTATCTTTTTTTCGATGAGGAATCACCTCCTTAAATGTTTTACACTTATTCAGTTACACCCTGTATATATATAGACAGAGGGAGAGAGAGAGAAAACAGTAAGGAATTTGTTGCTTTGCAGACAAATTTTTAAATTCCAAAAAAAAACATCTTCGAGCAGGATTCGAACCCACGATCTTATGCTCTACCAACTGAGCTATCGAAGACCCTGGACTCAACATCTGCATTTCGCGATACGTTTTTTCCCAGAATTTAATGTTAGTTTTTGAAACATGGAAAGTGAAAATATGAAATGTAAAACCTACGTGTCTTGTCAATGGTCATCAAGAACAGACTTTACCTATCGCCGACGTCGCTGAATTTGCCGGCTTCAGTCGATGTTCAGGCGGCTCTGATCTCCGGCCACTGAAAACGAGATTATTTTGCCAAATCTAATTACAAGAGTGATAATTTTTTATGTCTGTGAATATATAGAAAATAGTAAGGAATTTCTGACATTGCAGACAATTTTTTGAATTTCATGCTCTACCAACTGAGCTGTCGAAGAACCTGGATTCAACATCTGAATTTCGCGATACAGTTTTTCCCAGAATGTAATGTTAGTTGTTGAAACATGAAAAGTGAATATAAACCCTTTTTCTTAAATGTTACAGGAACAGAGTACTTCGAGTAAAAGTGTGGAAAAACTCACAGAAGGACAAGAGGGTTGTCAACACTGAAATCAGTTTCTGCAGAATTAAACTTTCTCAATAGTGGGGATGAAAGGAATATAATTTTTTATTGCACCGGATAATATCTTGCAAAACTGCAACGATTTCACCGATTGACGACAATTTCAATGGAAATTTAAACCAATTTGTTTCCCGTTTTGAATTATTCTGAATGTTATGTTACTTGGAATTGTTATGGGGTTTTTAGTATTTGTACGTAAAAAAATAATTCATTTATTCTATACATATTTTTTCAGATGTGTATTCTCTGTCTTCGAATATCCTCTAGTTTTGGTTCGCTTTCTGAAAAAGTTCAGCAATGAGACTATATTTCGCCAAATACTTACAAGGAACTATAAATAAAATCTCAATTGTGATGAGAAATTTGTAATCAGTGACTTCAAAAACTCACTGATCCTAATTGTTTGGTACATGAAACAATGATGGTGAAGAACACAATTTAAAGAGAAAATATCAAGCTTATTATTTTGTGAATAACAACCGACTCTGTTAGGAAGCAACCAACAAAATACTGGGTTGAGAAAAATGTGTACATATATGTATATATGATAAAAAAGGTCACTTGGGTTATCATTTCAACGATACATTTATTTCATTATTTGTTTGGGTCTGCGATATCTACAGAGTGATTTACACTAATATGCGGAGAAGATAATGGTGGGAAAACCTAGGCAAAATTTTAAGCAATCCGTAGTAATTTATTATATTTTCTGCATTAAAACATGCAACGATACACTACTGAGTTCGCGAAGGTCAAAGCGCTAATGAATCAGCTTCTTGCTTGTGTTTTGTTGGTTGATATCCTTTGTGGTTTGATACCGTTCAATGCGTCGTAGGAATACTGTGATATGATTATCACATATGGAGCAGTGAATGAATGACACGCAGAGTGTGAATACGAATACGAGCTAAATGAAGAACAATTTTGGGTCCTATAGTTCAACGGCTTCCTGATACTGGCTTTTGTTTACCAGGCCACAGAAAACGTGTTCTGTTTAAAATGATGAAGACGTGCCAAACATGTGCATTCAATTTGATGACAGAGCATTCCAACATTTTCTCTGACGTTCAAGTTTTGTGCCGTGCTGTGTTCTGCATTTTTTTTATTTTGTAGTGCGACTAAAACCAAAAAGTGGAGTGAAAATAGCTCAAAATAATGCATTATTTCGGAATCCTGGAGGACGCTATGGATTTTCCTAAAACCTCCTGCTAATACTTAGAAATGACTTGCAGAGAAAAGTTATAAACATATGTTTGTTGTTAGGCAAATTTGAAATAACTCGATGAATTTCGAAGTAATTTTACCCAAATTGATGCTATAGGGGTCGCTGAACAAGAATTTGATATTGAAAAAACGATGGCGTGGCCAGTCGTAAAGGTAGATTTCATGAATGGTAATTTACAGCTATTTTTTATTTAGGTGTACATCTCGGAGAAAAACTTTTCGGGTAAAAGTTGTGGACCTACTGAAGCTCTATCAAACGACTTACAGTGGATGTGGAAATGCAATATGGCGATTTTTTTAAATCTTTCAATAGTTGCCATTTTGAAACTACTGGACCATTTTCGAAATTAGCCAAGGTATTGATGAGAAGTATTTTTGTGATGAATTTTGTTGCATTCGGTTGAAAAATGTGGCCACTACTATGCCACTATATATATATATATATATATATATATATATATATATATATATATATATATATATATATATATAAACAGTATAATGATTAGTCAATAATGTTGAACTATGAAAACTGTTCATAAAAATGTTGATTCTTCGAGCTTCTTTAATTTTAAAACTGTCTCCAGGGTCGTAAAATATGTAAATTACATTATTGAGAAACAATACTCATAATGAAGTGCGTACTTACAGTAATCTGAGTGGTTGATTAATGATCATTAACTTCAAAAAACGTAAAATATGTAAATATTTGTCGGAATGGTGTTATATCTTTGACGTTTCGAGTGACATTAAAGGATTTGAAGTGACAACCTATGATTAATCGTCAAAAATATAAAATATGTAGTGGGTGTGTTGATTTTTTATAGTTATTCTTTGAGAATCATCAGTTTTAATCCATTTGTAAAAGATAACTGTAGATTTTGCTAAGATTTTCGATATCTGTTTTTTTGTTCATATTTTGATTGGATTTATTAATTTCAATCATTTCAAGAAATAATCTTTTAGAGAAATTTTTTTCTGAATGTAAAACTTGTGCTTCCTCGAATGATATTTTGTGGCCTGTTTCAATAGCATGTTGAGCTAATGCACATGATTTCTTGTTGAGTCTTATATCACTTCTGTGAGAGATAATACGAACATGCTATTGAAACAGGCCATACAATATCATTCGAGGAAGCACAAGTTTTACATTCAGAAAAAAATTTCTCTGAAATTATTTCTTGAAATGATTGAAATTAATAGATCCAATCAAAATATGAACAAAAAAACAGATATCGAAAATCTTAGCAAAATCTACAGTTATCTTTTACAAATGGATTAAAACTGATGATTCTCAAAGAATAAATATAAAAAAAATCAACACACCCGCTACATATTTTATATTTTTTTGACGATTAATCATAGGTTGTCACTTCAAATCCCTCAATGTCACTCGAAACGTCAAAGATATAACACCATTCCGACAAATATTTACATATTACGTTTTTAAAGTTAATGTTCATTAATCAACCACTCAGATTACTGTAAGTACTTCCTTCATTTTAAGTATTTTTTTCTCAATAATGTAATTTACATATTTTAGGACCCTGAAGAAGTTTCGAAATTGAAACAAAGCTCGGTCCAACGTATTAAAGAGTTTTTCATAGTTCAACATTTGTGTGACTGAAGATCCCTGTTATTCCCACTGTTCATACCAATTTTCAGTCGTTATTTCTAAATTCATATATATATATATATATAAACAGTATCAAATTATAGATAGCGACACCTATAATCTGTGTGGTGGAGCTTAGACCTGTCATCGTGGAATTTTGAAGATACGAGATTTCGTACAACATCAATAGGTCACCGACAGATGCCAGCATAGACCAACCCACGATACCAATAGTCGTACTCCTAGTGCGTTTTAGGGACGCAATACAAATAACGAGAATATGAGAAATCTGTTACGAATCCAAAGGAGATCACCATCCGTCTACAGCCTGTTTCATGGTTTCCAATCATCAGGACGGCTTGTGGTCTCTTTCAAATTCGTATCAGATATCTCGTAGGTTATTACCAATCGGTACGTACGGAAATATGAACAGTATCAAATTATAGATAGCGACACCTATAATCTGTGTGGTGGAGCTTAGACCTGTCATCGTGGAATTTTGAAGATACGAGATTTCGTACAACATCAATAGGTCACCGACAGATGCCAGCATAGACCAACCCACGATACCAATAGTCGTACTCCTAGTGCGTTTTAGGGACGCAATACAAATAACGAGAATATGAGAAATCTGTTACGAATCCAAAGGAGATCACCATCCGTCTACAGCCTGTTTCATGGTTTCCCAATCATCAGGACGGCTTGTGGTCTCTTTCAAATTCGTATCAGATATCTCGTAGGTTATTACCAATCGGTACGTACGGAAATATGAACAGTATCAAATTATAGATAGCGACACCTATAATCTGTGTGGTGGAGCTTAGACCTGTCATCGTGGAATTTTGAAGATACGAGATTTCGTACAACATCAATAGGTCACCGACAGATGCCAGCATAGACCAACCCACGATACCAATAGTCGTACTCCTAGTGCGTTTTAGGGACGCAATACAAATAACGAGAATATGAGAAATCTGTTACGAATCAAGGAGATCACCATCCGTCTACAGCCTGTTTCATGGTTTCCCAATCATCAGGACGGCTTGTGGTCTCTTTCAAATTCGTATCAGATATCTCGTAGGTTATTACCAATCGGTACGTACGGAAATATGAACAGTATCAAATTATAGATAGCGACACCTATAATCTGTGTGGTGGAGCTTAGACTCGTCATCGTGGAATTTTGAAGATACGAGATTTCGTAAACATCAATGGTCACCGACAGATGCCAGCATAGACCAACCCACGATACCAATAGTCATTACTCTAGTGCGTTTTAGGGACGCAATACAAATAACGAGAATATGAGAAATCTGTTACGAATCCAAAGGAGATCACCATCCGTCTACAGCCTGTTTCATGGTTTCCCAATCATCAGGACGGCTTGTGGTCTCTTTCAAATTCGTATCAGATATCTCGTGAGGTTATACAATCGGTACGTACGGAAATATGAACAGTATCAAATTATAGATAGCGACACCTATAATCTGTGTGGTGGAGCTTAGACCGTCATCGTGGAATTTTGAAGATACGAGATTTCGTACAACATCAATAGGTCACCGACAGATGCCAGCATAGACCAACCCACGATACCAATAGTCGTACTCCTAGTGCGTTTTAGGGACGCAATACAAATAACGAGAATATGAGAAATCTGTTACGAATCAAAGGAGATCACCATCCGTCTACAGCCTGTTTCATGGTTTCCCAATCATCAGGACGGCTTGTGGTCTCTTTCAAATTCTATCAGATATCTCGTAGGTTATTACCAATCGGTACGTACGGAAATATGAACAGTATCAAATTATAGATGCGACACCTATAATCTGTGTGGTGGAGCTTAGACCTGTCATCGTGGAATTTTGAAGATGCGAGATTTCGTACAACATCAATGGAGTCACCGACAGATGCCAGCATAGACCAACCCACGATACCAATAGTCGTACTCCTAGTGCGTTTTAGGGACGCAATACAAATAACGAGAATATGAAATCTGTTACGAATCAAAGGGAGATCACCATCCGTCTACAGCCTGTTTCATGGTTTCCCAATCATCAGGACGGCTTGTGGTCTCTTTCAAATTCGTATCAGATATCTCAGGTTAAATTACCAATCGGTACGTACGGAAATATGAACAGTATCAAATTATAGATAGCGACACCTATAATCTGTGTGGTGGAGCTTAGACCTATCATCGTGGAATTTTGAAGATACGAGATTTCGTACAACATCAATGGTCACCGACAGATGCCAGCATAGACCAACCCACGATACCAATAGTCGTACTCTAGTGCGTTTTAGGGACATAATACAAATAACGAGAATATGAAATCTGTTACGAATCAAGGAGATCACCATCCGTCTACAGCCTGTTTCATGGTTTCCCAATCATCAGGACGGCTTGTGGTCTCTTCAAATTCGTATCAGATATCTCGTAGGTTATACCAATCGGTACGTACGGAAATATGAACAGTATCAAATTATAGATAGCGACACCTATAATCTGTGTGGTGGAGCTTAGACCTATATCATCGTGGAATTTTGAAGATACGAGTTTCGTACAACATCAATGGAGTCACCGACAGATGCCAGCATAGACCAACCCACGATACCAATAGTCGTACTCCTAGTGCGTTTTAGGGACGAATACAAATAACGAGAATATGAAATCTGTTACGAATCCAAAGGAGATCACCATCCGTCTACAGCCTGTTTCATGGTTTCCCAATCATCAGGACGGCTTGTGGTCTCTTCAAATTCGTATCAGATATCTCGTAGAGTTATACCAATCGGTACGTACGGAAATATGAACAGTATCAAATTATAGATAGCGACACCTATAATCTGTGTGTGGAGCTTAGACCTGTCATCGTGGAATTTTGAAGATACGAGATTTCGTTACAACATCAATAGGTCACCGACAGATGCCAGCATAGACCAACCACGATACCAATAGTCGTACTCCTATGGTGCGTTTAGGGACCATATACAAATAACGAGATGATATGAAATCTAGTTGACGAATCCAAGGAGATCACCATCCGTCTACATGCCTGTTTCATGACGTCTATCCAATCATCAGGAGGCTGGCTCTCAACTCAACATTATAGTGTCGCTATCGTATAATTTGATACTGATTCATATTTCGTACGTACCGATTGGTATATAACCTACGAGATATCTGATACAATTTGAAGAGACCAGCAAGCCGTCCTGATGATTGAAACCATGAAACAGGCTGTAGACGGATGGTGATCTCCTTGGATTCGTAACAGATTTCTCATATTCTCGTTATTGCGTCAAAACCATAGGAATACGACTATTGTATCGTGGTTGGTCTATGCTGTCCATCGGTACCTTTGATGTTTGTCGAAATTCGTATCTCAAATTCGATGACAGGTCTAACTCCACACACGATTATAGGTGTCGCTATCTATAATTTGATACTGTTCATATTTCCGTACGTACCGATTGAGTAATAACTAGAGATATCTGATACAATTTGAAAGACCACAAGCCGTCTGATGATTGGAAACCATGAACGGCAGACGATGGTGATCTCCTTGGATTCGTAACAGATTTCTCATATTCTCGTTATTTATTGCGTCCTAAAGCACTAGAGATACGACTATTGGTATCGTGGGTTGGTCATGCTGGCATCTGTCGGTGACCTATTGATGTTGTACGAAATCTCGTATCTTCAAATTCCGATGACGGTCTAGCTCCACCACAGATTATAGGTGTCGCTATCTATAATTTGATACTGTTCATATTCCGTACGTACCGATTGGTAATACAGAGATATCTGATCAATTTGAAGAGACCACAACCGTCCTGATGATTGGGAAACCATGAAACGGCTGTAGACGGATGGTGATCTCCTTTGGATTCTGATTTCTCATATTCTCGTTATTTGTATTGCGTCCTAAAACGCTAGATCGACTATTGGTATCGTGGGTTGGTCTATGCTGGCATCTGTCGGTGACCTATGATGTTGTACGAAATCTCGTATCTTCAAAATTCCACGATGACGAGTCTAAGCTCCACCACACAGATTATAGGTGTCGCCATCTATAATTTGATACTGTTCATATTTCGTACGTACCGATTGGTATAACCTACGAGATATCTGATACGAATTTGAAAGAGACCACAAGCCGTCCTGATGATTGGGAAACCATGAAACAGGCTGTAGACGGATGGTGATCTCCTTTGGATTCGTAACAGATTTCTCATATTCTCGTTATTTGATTGCGTCCCTAAAACGCACTAGAGTACGACTATTGGTATCGTGGTTGGTCTATGCTGGCATCTGTCGGTGACCTATTGATGTTGTACGAAATCTCGTATCTTCAAAATTCCACGATGAAGGTCTAAGCTCCACCACACAGATTATAGGTGTCGCTATCTATAATTTGATACTGTTCATATTTCCGTACGTACCGATTGGTATAACCTCGAGATATCTGATACGAATTTGAAGAGACCACAAGCCGTCCTGATGATTGGGAAACCATGAAACAGGCTGTAGACGGATGGTGATCTCCTTTGGATTCGTAACAGATTTCTATATTCTCGTTATTTGTATTGTCCCTAAAACGCACTAGGAGTACGACTATTGGTATCGTGGGTTGGTCTATGCTGGCATCTGTCGGTGACCTATTGATGTTGTACGAAATCTCGATCTTCAAAATTCCACGATGAAAGGTCTAAGCTCCACCACACAGATTATAGGTGTCGCTATCTATAATTTGATACTGTTCATTTCCGTACGTACCGATTGGTAATAACCTACGAGATATCTGATACGAATTTGAAGAGACCACGCCGTCCTGATGATTGGGAAACCATGAAACAGGCTGTAGACGGATGGTGATCTCCTTTGATTCTAACAGATTTCTATATTCTCGTTATTTGTATTGCGTCCCTAAACGCACTAGGAGTACGACTATTGGTATCGTGGGTTGGTCTATGCTGGCATCTGTCGGTGACCTATTGATGTTGAAGAAATCTCGTATCTTCAAAATTCCACGATGAAGGTCTAAGCTCCACCACACAGATTATAGGTGTCGCTATCTATAATTTGATACTGTTCATATTTCCGTACGTACCGATTGGTATTAACCTACGAGATATCTGATACGAATTTGAAAGAGACCACAAGCCGTCCTGATGATTGGGAAACCATGAAACAGGCTGTAGACGGATGGTGATCTCCTTTGATTCGTAACAGATTTCTCATATTCTCGTTATTTGTATTGCGTCCCTAAAACGCACTAGGAGTACGACTATTGGTATCGTGGGTTGGTCTATGCTGGCATCTGTCGGTGACCTATTGATGTTGTACGAAATCTCGTATCTTCAAAATTCCACGATGACGGTCTAAGCTCCACCACACAGATTATAGGTGTCGCATCTATAATTTGATACTGTTCATATTCCGTACGTACCGATTGGTAATAACCTACGAGATATCTGATACGAATTTGAAAGAGACCACAAGCCGTCCTGATGATTGGGAAACCATGAAACAGGCTGTAGACGGATGGTGATCTCCTTGATTCGTAACAGATTTCTCATATTCTCGTTATTTGTATTGCGTCCAAACGCACTAGGAGATGACTATTGGTATCGTGGGTTGGTCTATGCTGGCATCTGTCGGTGACCTATTGATGTTGTACGAAATCTCGTATCTTCAAAATTCCACGATGATTAGGTCTAAGCTCCACCACACAGATTATAGGTGTCGCTATCTATAATTTGATACTGTTCATATTTCCGTACGTACCGATTGGTAATAACCTACGAGATATCTGATACGAATTTGAAAGAGACCACAGCCGTCCTGATGATTGGGAAACCATGAAACAGGCTGTAGACGGATGGTGATCTCCTTTGGATTCGTAACAGATTTCATATTCTCGTTATTTGTATTGCGTCCCTAAAACGCACTAGGAGTACGACTATTGGTATCGTGGGTTGGTCTATGCTGGCATCTGTCGGTGACCTATTGATGTTGTACGAAATCTCGTATCTTCAAAATTCCACGATGATTAGGTCTAAGCTCCACCACACAGATTATAGGTGTCGCTATCTATAATTTGATACTGTTCATATTTCCGTACGTACCGATTGGTAATAACCTACGAGATATCTGATACGAATTTGAAAGAGACCACAAGCCGTCCTGATGATTGGGAAACCATGAAACAGGCTGTAGACGGATGGTGATCTCCTTGGATTCGTAACAGATTTCTCATATTCTCGTTATTTGTATTGCGTCCCTAAAACGCACTAGGAGTACGACTATTGGTATCGTGGGTTGGTCTATGCTGGCATCTGTCGGTGACCTATTGATGTTGTACGAAATCTCGTATCTTCAAAATTCCACGATGACAGGTCTAAGCTCCACCACACAGATTATAGGTGTCGCTATCTATAATTTGATACTGTTCATATTTCCGTACGTACCGATTGGTAATAACCTACGAGATATCTGATACGAATTTGAAAGAGACCACAAGCCGTCCTGATGATTGGGAAACCATGAAACAGGCTGTAGACGGATGGTGATCTCCTTTGGATCGTAACAGATTTCTCATATTCTCGTTATTTGTATTGCGTCCCTAAAACGCACTAGGAGTACGACTATTGGTATCGTGGGTTGGTCTATGCTGGCATCTGTCGGTGACCTATTGATGTTGTACGAAATCTCGTATCTTCAAAATTCCACGATGACAGGTCTAAGCTCCACCACACAGATTATAGGTGTCGCTATCTATAATTTGATACTGTTCATATTTCCGTACGTACCGATTGGTAATAACCTACGAGATATCTGATACGAATTTGAAAGAGACCACAAGCCGTCCTGATGATTGGGAAACCATGAAACAGGCTGTAGACGGATGGTGATCTCCTTTGGATTCGTAACAGATTTCTCATATTCTCGTTATTTGTATTGCGTCCCTAAAACGCACTAGGAGTACGACTATTGGTATCGTGGGTTGGTCTATGCTGGCATCTGTCGGTGACCTATTGATGTTGTACGAAATCTCGTATCTTCAAAATTCCACGATGACAGGTCTAAGCTCCACCACACAGATTATAGGTGTCGCTATCTATAATTTGATACTGTTCATATTTCCGTACGTACCGATTGGTAATAACCTACGAGATATCTGATACGAATTTGAAGAGACCACAAGCCGTCCTGATGATTGGGAAACCATGAAACAGGCTGTAGACGGATGGTGATCTCCTTTGGGATTCGTAACAGATTTCTCATATTCTCATATATATATATATATGCGGTGCTCTCAAAAGTCCTCCCTCTTATTTTGGAACGATTGTACATCAACAAGTGAAATTTGGAACGAATATTAAGGCTTCAAACTTCCTACGTGATGATAGGATAGAAATCATCCAAAGATATGGGTCACATAGGATTGTAGACCCATTGTTTGAATGGAACCTACGGAAAGGATATCTTTAAGGATATCGAAAAACCTATTCAATGGTACTAATTTGTTTGTGTTATGGCGAGTTTTGGCAACTCGTTTTAAAATCCAATAGCTGTATGATCAGTTAACTAAAATCCCAAATCGCTCCGCCTCTGGATGGTTGTCAAATAGCTGATGTTTTGTTGTCTCCTAATTAGATCGTTTTGTAATTGTCAAGTTTTTACATTTAATAATTCTGCATTGTTGATCAACGTTCAACTGTTTTAACTTTGGTACTTTTATTATTTTGTACATTTTAATAATTTGTTAAACTGTTGTGATCGAACGTTTGAGTGTCAAGACGAAATGGACGTGCTTTTGGTTATAAAGAGCTAGGATCCTAATTCTCGGTGAAACTGGACAAAATATTCATGCAGCAGAACATTTTTTAATAGGGTTCCTGATCGCCCTGTTTCGAGGACTTATTTAGGGAGTTTCCCGTAAGCTGAAACAACGGGTGATATTAATGATGCGAAACGATCTGGCAGACCACAAATTGATGAGAAAAATTGATATATGGCAGAAGTAATATTAATCTTACTTCTTCAACTACGTTGATCTACCTGTGAATCGTCGAATTTGAAGTACACAGGGTGTTGAAAAAACACTAGATTTCATCTCTATCAAATTAAAAATGGTTCATCAACTCTCAGACGACGACCCAGACCGAAGACTAGAATTTTGTGAAAATATGGAAACTAAAATTAACCAACAGCCAGACTATGTCAAAACAATTTGTTTTAGTGACGAAAGTACTTTCAATCTAAATGGAAATGTAAATACACAGAATGTGAGGTATTGGAGTGACGCAAATCCTCACCTGTTTCGTGGAACACATACCCAATTTCCCCAGAAGGTGAATGTTTGGGCAGGTATCATGGGAAACCACATCGTTGCGCCTCTTTTTTCAAATACTCATTTAACTGGTGAGGTTTATCTGGAGCTGTTGCAAAACGCAATAGAACCGTTAATCCTTGAAATTTTGGAAGATAATCCAGATGGATTCGGCAATTTGGAAATAACATTCCAACAAGATGGTGCTCCTCCACACTATTACGGTGCAGTAAGACGGTATTTGGATGAGGAGTATCGTGATAGATGGATTGGACGACGAGGTTCAACGGAATGGCCAGCTCGATCACCGGATCTCACACCTTTGGATTTTTCTGTGGGGGTACCTTAAATCGAAGGTTTACGCCACTGAACCTGACAATATTGACGTTTTAAAACAACGTATTGTTGCAGAATGTGAGGCTGTTTCCGCAGACACATTTGCAAAAGTACGAGAAGAGTTCAAAAATAGGATATTTCACTGTCAGGAAGTAAATGGAGGTCACTTCGAGCAATTTCTTTACGTAGATACTGATTCTTAAATCTGTAATTAATATCATACTGAATGGAATTAAAATTTTAATGTTTACTAATGAGCCATTAAAACTGCCATAAACACAAACAAAATTAGTATCATTGAATAGGTTTTTTCGATACCTTCTGAAAGAGGTGTCGCTTGCCGTAGGGTTCCATTCAAAATTATTGGTCACAATAGCCTTGTGACGTCATCTTTGACGATTTCGTCATCTATCATCACTAGTAGGGAAGTTTACAACCTTTAATATCCAGTTTCCAAATTTCACTTGTTTATGTATAATCGTTCCAAAAATAAGAGGGGGGGAGGGGACTTTTATATATATATATAAATTTATATATATATATATATATATATATATATATATATATATATATATATATATATATATATATATATATATATATATATATATATATATATATATATAAATATATATATATATAAAAGTGTTAATATCACATTTCAAACTAGAGTTTTTGATCTTTAAAGCATGGCCTGAAAATTCAAATTTGTAATTTATTTAAATTATGCAATATTTTGAGCTCTGTATATTTCGAAATAAAATTTTATGATTTTTTTAAATTTCTCTTTTTTATTTGTCATTCGGGAGTAATCTGTGTAAATTTCCGATGTGTATCTTGAAAATAACAAAAAAAATTGATGGTCTCCAATTGATTTCAGACATAATTTTGCTTTGACTTAATTTCATATACGTTCTATGCCTATACATATTTTTTTTTCACGTTTAAAAACTACTTTTTGTTAGCTGCGTTTTTCTTTTTCCAATTGAACTTTTGTTAGCTTAATTTGATTAATTAGATCAAAAGTTATAACAAATTTAGTGTAGGTAGTGGCTGCGTGCCCCTCCAGCGCTGAGCTTCAGAGTCACCGCATCACATTTTCGCATGTTAGAAAAAACATTCTGCAGCTTAAGTCTTTATTTTAAAGGAAAAATTTATAAACCTTTTTGATGTATAATTTTCCATTTTTGCGAGTGGCACCATTAGTTATAATTTTGTTTTAAATATTCAATATACGATGTAATTTGGCAACTTATTGGTTAAATAATTAATTAAGCACACAACATCATCGCTAATGTACAGTTAAAAGTTTCCATCATCCCCCAACTTCTAAAAGCTAAAATCTAATATTACTCCACTAGTATACGTAGAACGTCAGATGAGCACAAAACTTACCGATCAACTGTTCTCTCGTGTTCTATTTCTCTCTAACATTCAAATATGATATTTTCGATCCAATATAAAGTAGATCAAAAGATAAACTTATATTTCAATTTTAAACAAGAATTTTAAGCAGGAACTCATTTCGTTATTTACTAAAAAAAACGTAATATTTTCGTATTTCATACAATTTTACACTAATATTAACAAAGAAAAAATATTTCACGCTGCGTATACTTTGTTTGAGGTCGTAATATAAATATATGTTGGTTAGGTAAGCTTTTTTATCAAAGTTTATTCAACAACAAATTTCACGGATTTTGGAGCAATATTTGTTTGTTTTTTGGTTTTTGGCGAAATTTCATTATTAATAATTTTTTTTTATGAAACCAATCATACCTTCTTGAAGTACAGATAACAAGATTCAGAAAGTGCTATTGAAAAATCTTATCACATTTTAAACTGGAGTTTTTGGTTTTTGAAAAGCATGGCCTAAAAATTCAAGTTTGTAATTTTTTGAAATTATTCAATATTTTGACCACTGTATTTTTTTGAATAAAATTTCAAGATTATTTTTCATCAGCACAAGTGTCATTTGTAAACTGGAAATTTCAGGTGTTTATCTTGAAAATTCAAAGAATGGCAGATCTTTAATCGATTTTATAGATAATTCTACTTTGACGTAATATAATATGTACTACTCCTATTCATATTTTTTTTCGCATTTGAAAAATGACCTCATAGCTACTTTCTTCTTCTTTCATAAAATTTTGTTAGCTCAATTTGATCAATTAGATCACGAGTTATAACAAATTAAGTGAAGCGCGCTTGTGGCTACATGCTCCATTTTCGTTCGTTAGAAAAAATAATCTGCAGCTTACAGTTTTTATTTTAAGAAAAAACTTTATATACCTTTTTCATGTAAAATTTTCCATTCATTCGAATGGCACTATCAGTTTTTCAAAAAAATGATATTTTTTCAAAGATAGTCAATAAAAAATTTAATTTTTCAAATTATTTGTTAAATAATAAATTAAGCACACACCTCACGGTTGGTTACTTTTTACATGTTGTTCCTAACATCATCACTAATGTACAGTAAAAAGTTACAGCAGTCCCCTAACTTTCTGAAGCTAAAATCTAATATTACTCCACTACTAACCCTGTAAGGTTTAGTTGTACCGCTGAGTCATATTATTTGAAGCCATAAGCATCATTTCTCACAATGTCACTAACATTTTGGAAAGTTTTTTATAACTTAGCTCTATTTATTATAGAATCCAAGAAACATCTGATAACAATAATATGAAATTTAGCGATAAATATATCAAAAGATCTCTATAATTCACCAAAAAAATGGGATAATAAAAAAATTACAATATATTTGTATTCAGCGGCCCCGGACTACTTAAGTCAAATCTTTTTTAAATTTGGGATTCAATTATCTGCCCCATCACTTATGTATCTTATTTCGAATAATTGAATATAACATGTTTAAAAACATCAAAATCGTAGCTGTTTCGGTGGGTTTAGAAGTTTTAAATAATAACATTTGTCATTGCTGGATCAAGGGGTGTCACTATTGGAACTATATTGTGAATATCTATGAATTTGAATTAGTGAATTAATTGTTCGACTCTATAAAAAAGACGTTTTTAACATAACGAAAAACATCCGGCAGTTTCATTAGGATTCAAATGATAGGCACATTGGTATTCCGGTATGCCGAACATAGCAAGTCTGTTTCTGGAACTGCAGGTCTTCAATTACCCCGTTCAATGAATATCTTTCTCAGAAGTGGTAAAAAATATCGACCAAATAGCGCCGCCTTCCCGTCTTATGGCATCCAGGCTCTCAAAACAGCTCTAACGGTCTTTTTACGTATCATTGTTGTGTCCTTTGAGGTCGTTTACGGGTATGCGCGTTCAAAGCTCCTTTATGTTTCAGACCGTAACTCACGATTGGTTACAGATATTGATCTGGCGAGTGTTTATTCCTATATCCTTACGATTCCTGGACATGTTAGCTGGATATTCCTCTGTCTCAATCATTTGCGCAAACCCCTTCAACTTACTTTCATTAAAATAATAGTTTAAGTGGCAGCCGTAGAATATCCTTAGTCATCGAATGCAATAATCTTTTATTGTAAAATATAAATATAATCTGTGATTTTTCGAAATTTAAAAGAAAAATATACAACCAATATAGACCAAGGCTGAAGCCTTTAAAAATGGTAAAAAGTTAAAAAATAATAGTAGAATGAAACCCATTGGAAAAGGAAGAGAACATAACAAAAATGAAAGGAAAAATAATTTAAGGGCGATCTGAGGTCGGGAAGTGGAAGGGGGTGAGTTTTTAAGGGTAAAAAACGGTTTATCTCGATTTTCGGCAAAACTACGAGTCCTATGGAAAAAAGTTGAATGGCAAAGTTGTAGGTAATGAAGAGATCTACAACTTTTGTATTCATACTTTTTTCACATAACCTCAAAACTTATGTGAAAAAGTCAAATCACCAAGTTTTTGGTTTTTTATTTTTATCTTCTACAAATTTTTTTTTTCACGAAATTTGATGAAAACCTTCTTTTTTATGTTCCAAACACACTGTAATTTTTTTGATTTAAAATATTTATTTTTTCACCTTATTTTGACTTAATATCGAAAAAGCACCCTAATTTTCAATCAAAAATTCTCCCGTCAAAATATCAGCTTTTTTAAAAAAGTCGGTGTGCTTTTCGTTCGTTGAAATCTCTACTTTCTGATGGTATAAAAAAAAGTATATTACTATGACAGAAAATGCAAAGAAACGAAAAAAACTCGAATCCGAATTTAATAAGACATCTACAATATTTTGAGAAAGTTGTAGAATCTTCTTCAAATTATATGCGTAGATGCCTATTTATTGCTATTTTGGGATAACTTATATACCTGAGTGACCTACGGAAAATTTTAGCCCATCAAAAGGTATTTCATAGAGAAGTGGGGAAGGGGCTAGGAGGGTCTGGGCCTTACTACCTGTTATTTCTTTGCATTTTCTGAGAACATTTACCATAGTAATGTATTATTTTTTTTACACCATCAGAAAGAAGAGATTTCACGAACAAAAAGCCCACCGACTTTTTTAAAAAATCTGATATTTTGACGGGAGAATTTCTGATTGAAAATTATGGTGTTTTTTCGATATTAAGTCAAAATAAGGTGGAAAAATAAATATTTTGAATCAAAAAAAATTACAGTGTGTTTGGGCCATAAGAAAGTAAGTTTTCACCTATCTTCGTGAAATTTTTTTATTTTTTTTGTAAAAAATAAAAATAAAAATCCAGAAACTTGGTTATTTGAATTTTTCAGATACATTTTGAGATTATGTGAAAAAAGTGTGGATACCAAAGTTGTAGATCTTGTCATTACCTACAACTTTTTTTTTTCTACAGGACTTGTAGTTTTGCCGGAAACCGGGATAAACCGTTTTTTACCCTTAAAACTCACCCTTCCACTTCCCGACCTCAGATCGCCCGTAAATTATTTTTCCTTCATTTTGTTATATTCTTCCTTTTCCAATGGTTTCATCCTACTATAATTTTTTGTTTCAAAATTATCGACCCTGGTCTAATATGTAGAGCATACAGGACTTGAAGTTTGCGGAAACCGGATAAACCGTTTTTACCCTAAAACTCACTCTTCCACTTCCCGACCTCAGATCGCCGGTAAATTATTTTTCCTTTCATTTTGTTATATTCTTCCTTTTCCAATGGGTTTCATCCTACTATATTTTTTTGGTTTCAAAATTATCGACCCTGGTCTAATATGTAAGAGATACAGGACTACAGGACTTGTAGTTTTGCGAAACCGGGATAAACCGTTTTTTACCCTTAAAACTCACCTTCCACTTCCGACCTCAGATCGCCCGTAAATTATTTTTCCTTTCATTTTGTTATATTCTTCCTTTTCCAATGGGTTTCATCCTACTATAATTTTTTTGGTTTCAAAATTATCGACCCTGGTCTAATATGTAAGAGCATACAGGACTTGAAGTTTTGCCGGAAACCGGGATAAACCGTTTTTTACCCTTAAAAACTCACCCCCTTCCACTTCCCGACCTCAGATCGCCCGTAAATTATTTTTCCTTTCATTTTGTTATATTCTCTTCCTTTTCCAATGGGTTTCATCCTACTATAATTTTTTTTGTTTCAAAATTATCGACCCTGGTCTAATATGTAAGAGCAAAACAGGACTTGAAGTTTTGCCGAAACCGATAAACCGTTTTTACCCTAAAACTCACCCTTCCACTTCCCGACCTCAGATCGCCCGTAAATTATTTTTCCTTTCATTTTTGTTATATTCTCTTCCTTTTCCAATGGGTTTCATCCTACTATAATTTTTTTTGGTTTCAAAAATTATCGACCCTGGTCTAATATGTAAGAGCATACAGGACTTGTAGTTTTGCCGGAAACCGGGATAAACCGTTTTTTACCCTTAAAAACTCACCCTTCCACTTCCCGACCTCAGATCGCCCGTAAATTATTTTTCCTTTCATTTTTGTTATATTCTCTTCCTTTTCCAATGGGTTTCATCCTACTATATTTTTTTTTGGTTTCAAAATTATCGACCCTGGTCTAATATGTAAGAGCATACAGGACTTGAAGTTTGCCGGAAACCGATAAACCGTTTTACCCTTAAAACTCACCCTTCCACTTCCCGACCTCAGATCGCCCGTAAATTATTTTTCCTTTCATTTTGTTATATTCTCTTCTTTCCAATGGGTTTCATCCTACTATATTTTTTTGGTTTCAAAATTATCGACCCTGGTCTAATATGTAAGAGCATACAGGACTACAGGACTGTAGTTTTGCCGGAAACCGGATAAACCGTTTTTACCCTAAAACTCACCCTTCCACTTCCGACCTCAGATCGCCCGTAAATTATTTTTCCTTTCATTTTGTTATATTCTCTTCCTTTTCCAATGGGTTTCATCCTACTATAATTTTTTTTTGTTTCAAAATTATCGACCCTGGTCTAATATGTAAGAGCATACAGGACTTGAAGTTTTGCCGGAAACCGGGATAAACCGTTTTTTACCCTTAAAAACTCACCCCCTTCCACTTCCCGACCTCAGATCGCCCGTAAATTATTTTTCCTTTCATTTTGTTATATTCTCTTCCTTTTCCAATGGGTTTCATCCTACTATATTTTTTTTTGGTTTCAAAATTATCGACCCTGGTCTAATATGTAGAGCATACAGGACTACAGGACTTGTAGTTTTGTGAAACCGGATAAACCGTTTTTTACCCTTAAAAACTCACCCCCTTCCACTTCCCGACCTCAGATCGCCCGTAAATTATTTTTCCTTTCATTTTTGTTATATTCTCTTCCTTTTCCAATGGGTTTCATCCTACTATATTTTTTTTGGTTTCAAAAATTATCGACCCTGGTCTAATATGTAAGAGCATACAGGACTTGAAGTTTTGCCGAAACCGGATAAACCGTTTTACCCTTAAAACTCACCCCTTCCACTTCCGACCCCAGATCGCCCGTAAATTATTTTTCCTTTCATTTTTGTTATATTCTCTTCCTTTTCAATGGGTTTCATCCTACTATTATTTTTTTGGTTTCAAAATTATCGACCCTGGTCTAATATGTAGAGATACAGGACTACAGGACTTGTAGTTTTGCCGGAAACCGGGATAAACCGTTTTTTACCCTTAAAAACTCACCCCCTTCCACTTCCCGACCTCAGATCGCCCGTAAATTATTTTTCCTTTCATTTTTGTTATATTCTCTTCCTTTTCCAATGGGTTTCATCCTACTATTATTTTTTTTGGTTTCAAAAATTATCGACCCTGGTCTAATATGTAAGAGCATACAGGACTACAGGACTTGTAGTTTTGCCGGAAACCGGGATAAACCGTTTTTTACCCTTAAAAACTCACCCCCTTCCACTTCCCGACCTCAGATCGCCCGTAAATTATTTTTCCTTTCATTTTTGTTATATTCTCTTCCTTTTCCAATGGGTTTCATCCTACTATTATTTTTTTTGGTTTCAAAAATTATCGACCCTGGTCTAATATGTAAGAGCATACAGGACTACAGGACTTGTAGTTTTGCCGGAAACCGGGATAAACCGTTTTTACCCTTAAAAACTCACCCCCTTCCACTTCCCGACCTCAGATCGCCCGTAAATTATTTTTCCTTTCATTTTTGTTATATTCTCTTCCTTTTCCAATGGGTTTCATCCTACTATAATTTTTTTTGGTTTCAAAAATTATCGACCCTGGTCTAATATGTAAGAGCATACAGGACTTGAAGTTTTGCCGGAAACCGGGATAAACCGTTTTTTACCCTTAAAAACTCACCCCCTTCCACTTCCCGACCTCAGATCGCCCGTAAATTATTTTTCCTTTCATTTTTGTTATATTCTCTTCCTTTTCCAATGGGTTTCATCCTACTATTTTTTTTTTTCGAAAATTATCGACCCTGGTCTAATGTGTAAGAGCACGATATAATGCCACTAGAATGCTGCACCAATATCAAAATTAGGCCATGGAATTGAAACCCAATGCAGTATTGCGTAATAAGTTTATTTACTCAGGCATGAAATGATACACAGAAAAAAGATATTACTGCAAACGTACCCTATAATTTACTAATTACGGTTTCATAGTCCGCCGAGGCTCTTATTCAACATTTTCATTGCATGCAAACATTTAAAACACACATTTTTTCTAGGATTACTCGAAAATCTGTTCATTGCGTGGATCTAATCAATCAGCAAAGATTTTTCATTTTCAGTTACATTTATATGATCTATACTGAAATATACTCGTTTCCATACCGTTACACATTAAATATAAAGCAAAACTGTGTCCAAGTGGTAAATCGTTGGTGGGAATAATGGTTGAAAAATTGTTCCCATTTATACCTTGAACTAATATAAAATTCAAATGATTCATGAAAAAATGTTTTCCTATGCCCAATTTTAGATATTTCATATCAATTTTGAATGAGCTCCTGTAACATCCAGAATTTTAGGTATTTGAACTTCAACTTAAATCACCCTATACAACACAAAAAAACAAGTATGGCCGACAGAGCAATTCAACTAATTAGTAAAGAATTCAGACAGGAATGTTGAGAAACAATCAGAAAAACTCTACCAATAATAAGTACCCAATAAAGTTCATAAATAAAATAATAGATCAAAGAACGAACAAATTCTACAATTCTGAGAAAAAACACAAAAAATAGCACCGAACCCAAATAACTATGTTCCACTTCCATATGTACAGTCCTTCTCGGAAAAAATAAACAATATTTTGTATAAACAAAATCTTCGAGTATGCTTCAAATCACATAACTTATTGAACAAAAAAAACTCGAACCTTATTTATAATATTACGTGCACTGACTGTCATGACGTCATAACTGTTGAATAATAGGCTCAACGTCCACAAATAATAAAAAAATCAAGTACTGCCTTGAATAAACATATAAACCAAAATAATTATACTCTGTTTACTAATGTCAGAGAGTAATAAATCATTATTGAACTGTAAAACCGAGTCGTCTTCGCCGTATTCCATAGGCGTACGAGGTTAAGTTGATGTCATTGGATAGCTTATGAAAAACTGGGATAGGAATGTGCAAATAGGTATAGGACATCATGAATGAAACATATCTAGAATTTTCCGGAGAACCCAAAAATGCAATAATATACTGGGTGTCCCATTAGAAAAAACAAAAGTTGATATCATAACTTTTTAATGCGACGTTCAATTGTTTTTCAATTGACATTTTCTGGCGGTTCAGAAGAAATGTTACAACGTTCCTAATTTAAACATTTTTCTAGCTCTTCAAATAAGGAGGATATCTATTGGTCCTGATATAACCAATAACCCTGTAAAGTTGGTTCAAAGATATTTCGTACCAGCTTAGTGACTGTTAATATGATTAGCCCCTAACAATGCTCAAAGTATGCTCTGTAATTTCTTGTTCCAGGTACATTGAAATAATAAATTTACAATCACCTACCTGATTATTTTTTTCTTACTTCAAAAGTTTTTTTCAACAAATAATATAATGTAGATATAAATCCGTTCCTTCGATAAGAGATAACAATATGGTCAAATTTGTTTCACAAATGGAGGGTTTTTCTAAGAAAACGATTATAAGCTCAGGTAGTGGCACATGTAGTCGGACAGTCAACACTATACCGACTTGTTCACTAGGATAAACGCGGCCCCATCAGGTCACCAAAGAGAAGTACAGGAAGAAAATAAACTGTAATAAATGAGGATGAAAAGACTGCCATAAGAAGAATCATACACTCGGTAGGAAGAAAGTGTGGAAAACTTTGAAGGAAATTAATTTTCGTTGTGAAAAAAATTAAAACAGAAAACCACTTTCAATAGCGAGAGAAGAAATCATCTGCTGGCGACGATGGTATTTGAGGGCAGTTAGACAGTTTCGAAGGAAAAACAGGAATATCTATTATACGGACGAAACTTGCTTGAATGAAGGATATACCGTTGGTAAAATATGGCAGGATAAAAATATAAAATGCGCGAGGCAAGCTTTCATGGAAGGATGGGACACTGGAATAAAAGCACCCTCTGGAAAAGGTAAAATATCAATAATCACTCACATTGGTAGCAAAAATGGATTTGACGATGGTGGATTACTATCATTTGAATCGAAACGGACGACTATCATGAAGACATGAATGCTGATGTTTTTGAAGAATACTTCCAGCAAATGCTGGGTCTGTTATAGTCACGAAAATCCGAAAAAATACCAACGTCTTTTTGCAAAACAATGACATCATTCATTGGCTTACTTTAAATGAAAAGCCATTTGACAAAGATATGCTGAAAAAGGATCTACTGGAGATTGTAAAGTTGAATAAACCTCTTTGTACGAAATTTGTTGTCGACGAAATCGCTTCAAAACGCAATATAATGTTACTTCGCTATATCACTGTGAATTAAGCCCCATAGAATTGGTGTGGGCGCAAGTAAAAGGGTTTGTAGCAAGGCATAACATTACTTTTAAAATAGGAGACGATGAAAACCTCTTGCAAGAGGGAATAAAGAAAGTGGATTGCAAAACATGGAGTAAGTGCGTCGAACATGTGATTGGAATAGAAGAAAGAATGCGGGAAGCTGATAACATGCTAGAAAACAGTATAGAGCCCCTTATTATTTCTCTGGACCCCAATCATCTATAGTTTATCGGACTACTCGGAATATGATGGCTAAAATTTAAAAGTTAAGTTGTATTGTATTATCCATTTAACTGTCGAAGTGAACGGTCGATGTGTGGTGAGCTCCTGGGGAATATATTTTGTGCATATATGAGTCTTGACATTCTACCACCTAATATGCTAATGATAAAACTGAGGCGACCAATACACTACGAAGAAAACGAATTCGACTGGATCTTTAGTAATGAGTGGAGGTAACAAAGAATTTTTCGAACAACTTAAACAATTCTTTAGAGAAGAAAATGGACGACAGACTCAAGTGATGAAAGAAAATTTAAAGTAAGAAGTGAATGCATTGAAAGTAGAAGTTACTGATCTGAAGCAAGTAATTCTGAATCGAAACAAAAAAATTGATTCTCTTGAAAAATCCTATGAGCATGTAAGGAATAAAGTTGAAATAGTTTTTAGAGAACTATCAAGAAAAATAACATTGTGATCTTTCAGAAAATAAAAATACTGTAGAAAGTACATTGAATCAGCCTTATCATCTACTACGAACGGAAATAAAAAGAGAACAAATAAACAACATACGCCACATTGGAAAAAATACAATAAATCCAACAATTTTGGTGGAATTTATAGCTTTTCTCTCCAAGCAAGAGGTACAGAGACATTGTAAAAATCTGAAAGGGACATATGTTAGTATTGTAGATTATCTAACAGAAACACGTAAAGGACTGTTGAAGCATCAAAAAATATCTAGAAGCAAAGGTTATAATGCATATGTTAGAGGAGACAAACTGATAGTCAATAACGAGGCTTTCGAACTGAATTACTTGGAAAATAATTTACAAAACTTCACTCCGCCTCCGGAAACATTAGAAACCCCACTGTTGGAAAGTGAAGCTGAAGAGAAGCCAACTAGGGAATCCGTAAGCGCCCCTTCAACACCAAGTGAAATCAGTGTTGATAATTTTGGATTTGCTGCAGATGACGAAAACACTAATAAAAACAAGAAAAAATTGGAAAAATAAGTACCACCAAAAGGGCCTGTAACACGTAAACAGAAGACCAGCTCAACTGTAACCCCTACAAATTTTAGAAAATAAAAAAAAACACATTTATCTTCAATGTACGTATTGAAACTGATGTTACTTTAATCCTTAAATATTCTTAATAATATATAAATTTCCCCACAATTAAATTTAATAATATCAATGAATTTAACACACATTTAACCACTGATAAATTTGAAAAATTCAACATTTTCCATCAAAACATAAGGAGTATCACAAAAAAATTTGATGAAGTCATGATAGCATTAGAACAACTAACCAGAAAATGTTATGGATAATATTATCTGAAACTTGGCGAATAAATGAAAGGTATAAATAATTATTCAGAAATCCTGAAAATTGTCGAATGTAATGTGATTGTAACTTATCCCACAATTGAGAATATAAAATTAAAAATAATTTCGCTGTACCGGCCACCCTCAACTTGTACTAATGAGTTTGTTGAAGAATTGAGAATTTACATGAATTAGAAATGTCGCGACGACTTTGAATTTGAATCAATTGTGGGAGAAATCACCATTAATTTGCTCCTTGATAATAATGACACTAATGAATATCTAAATTTAATGAGCGAATACAATTTCATCTCCACCATTAATGTAGCCACCAGGAAAGACTCTTGCCTAGAAAATGAAAATAAAATAAAAATCCTCTTATACATATGCATATAGATGTAAATGATATATTGCTTGTGTATAGAAAATTCACTTAGCCTCTGACTTTAACTGTTAATTATGTGATTTTATGTTTAAATTATATTAGTGTTAATGTCACCTACGTAACACATGTTCTCAATTTAGTTTGTGTATAAGGTATTTATGATCAGTTACTTATTACTTAATCTTGTATAAAATATCAAATACAATGTATAACATATATCTACCACTTACTTTTAGGAAGCAGCTTATGTAAATTTAATGAAGGTGAGTTCCCTTATTGGATATCATCGAAAATCAACTTTTATTCCTACAGACAAGATTATCTTTTGTAGGGCTTTTTTTATGTATCTACTATACTCAATTTTAGCTATTTCTCAATGTAATTACTACCACTCATGAAATACATTGATTGATTGTAAATAGTAGATTTTTTTATAATTATTAATATTTATTCCAATTTATCTACTTTCATATTATTATTACTTTTATATAAGTTTGCATCTACTCAATATTAGAATAATTAATATCTCAATTATCTGCCTATCTCTATAATTATAATCATGAATAATTATTATTATACTTAGTATTCTAATAAACTATGTGTAATTACGCCGTTGTCACATAAATTTCATTCACAAAACTTATTTTTCTATTGTTATGCAAATTAAGGTGACCCTAATTTAGGAACGATTCGGGGTATAGGTATACGTCTTAAATAACTGAAATATGGAATTTTTAAAAACTATCATTGCAAATTTACAATATAACCTTTAAGTTGTTCACCCTGTTTAATGGGTTCTGTCATTGCAAATTCAGATTTTATCACTCTCTCACATTAGAACACAAAAATTCTAGCATTCGATAAAAATAAGGAAAAACGATGCGTTAAAGAAACGATAAACATGAAAAAAATATCAAAATACTATAAACCATAGGACTGACATCAACAACATAAACCAAATATATCACACTCTCTTTTCAATGTTCATACCCATACATAGATAATCACTTCACATCACCCCTACACACATAGCCTTAATACTTGCCAACTCAATAAGAACAACCTTAATTCGCAAATGCTCTCATCGTGCCAATCCACGTCACTTGCCCCATTTTTTTATAAACAACGATCAAAGTCGGAAAATTAAGTTTTCGGGCCGTAGAATTTTTTGATTACGTTTTAGAGAAAAACTGTACAAATAAGACATAAATACGTTGACATATGTACCTAATTCTAGCTTATAATTACTCAATCAATTCAGCCGGTAACCTGAGGGTTGAAAAACACGTATTTAAAAAAATGAATCTTTCACGACCAATAGGAGCCAAGATATAACCTTTTTTTTAATCATATCTCTGTTATTTAAAAACATTAATAGTTTAATTTTTGACAGATTTTCATGAAGACCTATATTTTATGATTCAATTGATGAGTGTATAATTAATCAATATGTGGTCAGGTGGTGGGGAGAGCAGCTCGAGCTCGCATCAAAATTTAATATGATCTCGGCTTCTAGACCACGTAGAACTTTATTTTTATAAATCAAGGGTATCTTTACGAAATTTTAATAACTGGCTAATTTCTGTTCTCCTGGAAAGTTGGAAAATGCCGAAAAAATCTACATGTTTTGTTAACCATACTTTATTTGCAACGTGAATGCTAAAATAATGTGATAAATCTTTTAATTTTGCTTAAATTTTGTTGTAAACAACTCATTTTTGATAACCTACATTTTTAATTAACTAAAAGAGCAGCCATTTGTTTATACAGGATGAAATATTTTACAATTAGAAATGAAAATGCCAGATTTTATCTTTAACACTAGATTTGATAAACAGATTTCCCACAAAGTGATTTTGTTATAGGTATCGTTTCAGGGGTTGTTGGAAATAAAAAATCAATTGTCAACATAGCTTTTGAAATCGGCAAAAATATACTGAATAATTACATTGCTTCAAATTTCAATGAAGAAAAAAGATAATGTTGCCAATATATTTATATGAATTCGAAAGTATATAATCGGACTGTATTTATAAATCCACTGTTAATATTTCAAAGGATTAGTGCAAGTATAGAAAATATAGGCGATATGAAAAACAAAAATTACAGTTGTGCCAAACTTCTTTTTTTTATAATAATAATAACGAAAAATGGATGTGAGCTTCTCGCGCAAAGTTTTCAGTTCGAATACAAAAGCGTCAAGCTTTTCAATCTATAACTCACGGAATAATCTACGTCGCACATCCAAAGCAATTATTTTTTACTTTTTAGCGCAATTGAATGAAAGCTTGTCTTTAAAAAGTTTTTTTCTTATTAATTATTTTATTTTGTGTTTTTTAGTAAACGTCTTAATCTATGCATTTTTGTTAATTCATCGTCATTATGAGGCCTTTTTTCTGTAAGATCTGAGCTATCTAGTTCTTCAATGAGGAGACCATCTAAAGATTAACTCGTAATTTATAAATACTGACGAAAAATCAATAATTTTCGACTAAATTCATAGTTAATCTCCGACCCCAAAAACCGCGACATACCAATTTTGAATAGAAACGGTTCATCATCACAAAACTTGTCCACCATCTTGGAGCCGCCATCTTGAATTTGTGAATTTTTACAATAGATTAATAAACTCCGACCCCGAAAACCTCCACATATTAATTTTTAATGGAATCGGACCATAATCACAAAAATCGTCCGCCATCTTGGATTTATGAATTTTGACAAAAATTCATAATATTTGACCCCGAAAATCCCCACGTACCAATTTTGAAT